>SJYT01064557.1:217689-304181 GCA_006410635.1 Cephalophus harveyi
TGAGTTGTCTCTGAATTGATGAAACACTCAAATAAATATAGTAAGCACAATACATCAAAAGTAGGATAAATAAAAAGAAACCCATAACTAGTGCCATTAGACTAAAACCATATAATACCAAAGGCAAAGTCTTTAAAGAATCCTAAGAGATTTTTTAATATCATCATTTATTAAGGGATATCATTTAGATCTCATCAGTAATTTTGGAAGCCAAGAAACAGGGATTATACCTTTAGAATGCTGAGACAAAATAATTTCCACCTTTAAATTATGAATCCTGACAAACTTGAAGAATGAGGTCAAAATAAAGATATTTTGAGATAAATAAAGACTGAAGGAACTGCACCAACAGATCTGTGCCAAAGAAAACTCTGAAGGATATACTTTAGAAAGAAAGAAAACAATTTTTTTTTAAAGTTTCTTCCATTACAATGGAAGAAAGAATGGTAATTGAATAAAGTAGTAGGTATGTTAAGTATTACATACAATAAATCTAACAAATATATTTGAAATTGTAATGTTTATTTCTAAATTGTTGAGTTAAAAGATTAGAGGGAATTCCCTGGTGATCCAGGGCTCTGGACTCTGTGCTTTCACCTCTGAGGACCCAGGTTCAATCCCTGGTTGGGAAACTAGGATCCAGCAAGCCACATGGTGCAGCCAGAAAAAAGAAGAAAAAGCAAAACCCTAGAGTTTCACATAGACCAATAATAGCTTCGAAGCACCAAATTAGGCAATGTAAGTAATTAAGTTTTTATATGACAAGGTAAGAGCATTAGGGTATTGAGATTACAAAAATTTCATTAATTTGAAATGCATGAAAAAAATTAAAATTTAGCCACTGAAATAAAATAAACAGAATGCAAATTCATATCTGTAGAGGGCATAAGTAGACTAAGTGGAAAAAAATAATTAAAAAGCTAGGTGATCTTTGGATAAGACTATACACTGAAAAGCTCAAAAAATCTATGTATAATTTAATAGAATTAAGAAAGTATAACAATATTAATGAACACAAATTGTCAGTCTCCAAAATAAATGGAAACTGTAGATACCAGAGCAATTACAAAATGAATAATAAAAAGATACCATTTGTAATAGGAAATGAATCATAAGGTACCTAGGAATAAATCTAATAAAAGATATGTAAGACATTTCTTGAGTTAAGAAATTATATTGAAAGACATTAAAGAAGGCATCAACAATGAAGATATTTATATGTTCATGGATAGACTTATTGTAAATACCAGTTTCCCTAAATCATGCTAGAGGATGAGAAGTATTCCAATAAAAATCCTAACATATTTTCATGGAACCTGATAAGGATGCTAAAATTCTTATGGAAAAGAAAAACACCAAGAAGAGTTAGCAGTTTTCCTTTAAGTGGTGCTGGGCAATTCACTGTCTATATGGAAAATAAATGAAAATAGGCCCCTTTTCCAAATCATTCACACACACATACACACAAATCCAAGCAGGTTAAAGACTTACATATAAAAAGCAAACTTTACAGAATTTTCAGAAGAGCATATAAGAATATCTTTATAACTTTGAAATAGAGTGAAAGTTGCTCAGTCATGTCCGACTCTTTGCAACCCCATGGACTATACAGTTCATGGAATTCTCCAGGCCAGAATACTGGAGTGGGTAGCCATTCCCTTCTCCAGGAGATCTTTCCAACCCAGGGATCGAACCCATGTCTCCCACATTGCAGGTGGATTCTTTACCAGCTGAGCCACAGGGAAGCCCTGAAGTAGAGAAGGATTTTTCAAAACAAGGTTTAAAAAAACATAAACCATAAAAATAAGATAAACATGAGTAAATTAAAACTTCAAATTTCTGTTCAGTTAGGACACCCTAGAACACAATAATGACATGCTACTAACTGTGAAGAGTTACTGATAGCTCAAGACAAAAACAAACAACAAAAGTAATGCTTACCTAGAATATATAAAGAACTCAGAAAAAAACCAACAATCTAAAAGAAATAGAGACAAAAGATGGAAACAGGTAAAATACAAATGGGCAATGAACATTTGAAAGCACAGTCAACCTCATTAGGAATCTAGAAAATGCAAATTAAAACCATAAGATGCTGTTTATACACTTCAAGTTCACATAAAATCAGAGGCCAAAAAGTTTGTGTTAACAAGGATGGGGAACAACAGAATCTCTTATAAGCTGCTGGTGAAATTATAAATTGGTACAATCACTTAAAAAAATAATTTGTATTATCTCATGGAGTTGAATGTGCATATGCCCTATAACTCTAGAAAACTACTTCCAGAATTTTCATGGCAACATATTTGCATCAGCAAAAAAAGCAGAAGGATCCATTGAGGAGAATAGATAAACAACTTGTAGCATATTTATACAATGGAATTCTACACAGCAATGACCCAAGGTGAATAAAAACATACACGTTATGTTCCAGTTCCTATAACCAAACTGATTTATTTTGTAAGGAAAACAGACATAGGTATTCATAGTGAAACTGATGAAAAGCAAAGGAATACTAAGTGCTGCCCCTTGAGGGCAGATGGGAGCGGCAGCTGGAAAAAGGCCACTGGACTCCACCGGTTCCAGTTATAATAATGCTCCTTCTCCAGCTTTATTGTGAATAACCAGAGACTCATGGCACTTGTGTTTATAGCACATATATGGTACAAACCTTATACAAAATCACATACATATTTGTTCTTTTGTGTATACGAAATATTGCAGACAGAAGGGTTTTTGTGAGTCAATGAAACATGAGTCATGAAAACACACTGCTTCATGGTTATGAGGGTGTCAAGTTACTCTGAATAATAAGAAAAAAAGCACAGACTAGAAGCAGAAGAGCTGGCTTCCAGCCCTGGCTCTGACATCGCCTAGCTATGGGACCCTGGCTAAGCCACCAGTCAACCTCTATTTCTTACAGAATAGAGATAATAATTTCTCTTGAAGTTATGATGTGAATAAAGGAATAAAATATATACGCAAAAGTGTTCTGGAAAAGGTAATAAGCCATATGTGTGTGTGTATATATATATGTATATATATAGAGAGAGACCCTAAAACAGGAAATAATTTTTCTTCCAGTTCAATAATAAGCAGGAAATAATTTTTCTTCCAGTTCAATAATAAGCAGAAAATAATTTTTCTTCCAGTTCAAGAAACTGTGCCTGTCAGCTGCATTCTTCTATAGTTGACCCAATGCCCCCTTTTACAAGAATGTATTAAACTCTCAGAAACCACTTTAATATTTACCCTCACCAAGTTCAGGGGTGAGCTTCTGGGCTCTCAGACTTAGCTGCCTGAGTTCATTTAAACAGACCCTCTGTCATGCCTTCCTCCCAAGCCTGCAGTTAACCACCTTCTCAAAGGGCCAAGCTTCAGGCAACTGAGGGGTGGGCTTAACAAGCCAGAGGAACTACTAGGTACCCCTAGGCCATTTAAGTTCCTAAGTAGCAAATCTGGCTTCTCAGTGTATCAACCTGAGTGACTTTCCAAAACATATTGTCATTGAATTCAGAGCGCATTAAAGGAACGCTAAAGATTAAGACAGAAAAGAAGAAAATCCCCAAAGAAAGACTGTGAAGAGTGGTGCAAAAGTGCCATCTGTTCTCCCTGCCCTGGCACCTGCTGCCCTGATAACTCCAGGGTCTCCACTGCCATCTGGCTAGGGGGGGTTAGATGTTATACTTCTTCCTTCAAGAGGGCCCTTCTGTACCTCCAACAACTGCCTCTCTTGAAATCTGTAAATTAATTGGAGCTTGCTAAACCTTCCCCCGTCCCCATCTCATGTTCCCAGTCAAGCCAATCACATTTCCCTTGCCAAGGAGACAGCAAAAGAAACCCAACCCGTAGTACCAGCAGAGCAGAGAGAGAGAGAGAGCGCGCGCGCGTGTGTTAGTTGCTCGATCGAGTCAGACTCTGCGAACCCATGGACTGTAGCCTGCCAGGCTCCTCTGTCCATGGAATTCTCCAGGCAAAAAGACTGGAGTGGGTTGCTATTTCTCTTCAGAACAATAAAAATTAGCACTGCAAGGTGCCCAGATCTCCATTCCTCTTTGAGAGGGGCTAGAGGGAAGTCCACTGGAGAGTCTTTTTAGAATTCTCTTTGTCCCTGCCCCACAAGCCTGCTTCCTGAACACCTCCACACAAGAGAACTCTCCACAGAACAGCCCTGCTGGTATCCCCACCTTGGCCTGTCCTCTGGACATGTCCTCCTTGGGTTAGGAGGATCTTATCATTCCTACTAGCTGCAATCCAAGATGCAGTATCTGGGTAGCAATAAGGACTAAAAGAGGCTCATCAGCTTGGTATAAGCCGTAGCACATCAGCATGAAAGGTCATCACTCGGAGACCTGAAGCCACTGCTTGGAAATGCGAGGTTGTTATTGGCCTCCAAGACTCTGTAATGGATCTAATAAGGGGCAAAAACTGTGGTCCTCAGCACCAAATCAAGAGCAAGGGATAACAAGGATGGAAGTGAAATAACAAAAAGCTCACTGACAAGGGTAGATAAACAATGAACAGTGATAGGAGTCAAGGGCCCTCGATTCCGGTCTAACTCTGTCACTTGCCACTCCGAGGTCTTAGTCAAGACAATCTGCGGGGCAGAGGTGACTCTAGCTCAGCTGTGAAATATTTTCTAAGGCCCTTGCTAGCCTGAGAATTCTTAGGTTATAACTCAAATGAAGCCCAATGTTAGTCATATCTGATGCTCCCAGGAAGGAAAATTTATAGAACTAGGCTGCAAGGGTGAAGCATATGAAGAAATGGTCCACGCTGTATAAAAAGCAAAACAATCAGGGTACAGAACTCTGGACACCAAGGATAATAAGATGAGGAGATACAGGTGAATTATTCTAAACAGTCCTGGAGACAAAGTTTGAGAGGGTCTCTTAAAAGTAGATATAGTCATGCTTTTCCCATAGAACTTAACATAGCACCTGGCTCATAGTAGGAACTACATTTATATATTGAATGAATGAGACTAGGACAGAAAGCACCTGCTGGAGAGGGCTTTGCTGATATGATCTTCACAACTGCAAACACCTACCCCTAACAGGGCACTGTAGAGCATAAGGAAAAGACTTGTGATCCTTCTGGAAGTAAAATAAAAAAAGAGGTAGCCAAGAGAGCCTGAGTCAATGCGGACAAGGGGACTGACCCCCAAGGAGGAATATGGTGCGGTGGGTTGCTGTTGGTAGAAAGTAGACTGCATTGATCCTTTATAGTTTGTCGTTCACAGGGTCCAGGTTGGTTCCCCTGGAGACTTGTACAAGGCTGTCAGAACACAGCACTGACTGACTTGCAGGGTATGGTTTGTGGTTGCAAAACAGCTTGTTGTGAGGACAACATGAAATAATAGATATAAAAACAATTTGAAAAGTTAAAAACGAGCTTTGTGCAACCCAGCTAGGTAAGGAAACATTTTCTTTGCAAACATACACCTAGAGAAAAAAGGTCTTAGTTTGCTCATCGAATTCTCATTCAGCATCTATTATGCACCAGACATGATGCTGGATGTTAAGTATAATACTTGTATCATAACAGTATGATCCTGTATAGTTTGCAAAAAACCTTCAAGTATCTCAAGAGTAACTAATGTTGTATGGCAGAAACCAACACAATATCGTAAAGCAATTAAAAGGAAAAAAAAAAAAAAGAGTAACTCAGTCTTTGCAAAATATTAAACCCCCCAAACAATAGAGTCCTTTAATTCAGGCTATCAAACTGCAAATTAGAATTAATCTGTTTATTTCCTGTAACATGATAATAAAATGGCAAAAAAAAAAAAAAACACAAAAACTCAAAATCTTTTGTTTAGGGAATATATCCATCTAGAATGCAAAGCAGCATTATTACCAAATGAGGAACAAAGCAATTGTTCCTCTAATGAACAATAGAGGAAAAAAAATCTGACAAGAAACAGCCTCTTATACCCAAGAATAAGAGCATGGAACACAATTTTGTAAGCGACTGAAAAATTACAAGCTGAATAAAATTCAGTAGAAAGTGGGAACAAGAATCAAGAGTCTTGGGTTTCAGTACCAGCTCTGCCTGTTTGCGTGGTTGAGGGAATTGTTTTTGTTTCCAGTCACTCAGACATAGAATCTTATCCAGTAGCACTGGATAAAGTGCTGCCTGCTAGATTGGAAAATACAACAATGTGTGAGATACCATTCTGGTAGTCAAGTAAATCCAATCTTCCCAGGAGACAGACAAGTAGAACAATAAAAAATGGCATATGCTATAAACGAGACATGGATAAAATAGCGGAGATAGAGGCTCCAATTCTAAGAGAGGAACAAGGGAAGGTGTCCAGGGAAGAAGAAGACGTGTTTTGAAAGACAAGTGGAAAATAAATGGTAACAACAGCCACTGAGAAAACACGGGCTGAATGGTGGGATTTGCTGGCAGCGATAATGAGGGCTCAGGATGGACATGCTGAGACCAAGATGCTAGGGAGCTGGAGGTGGGGGGGTCCTGCCCTTCCTGGTCCTTGGGTTTTCTCTTCAGTGATGAGAAGTGACTCAAAGATTGTTTGCAGCCCTTCTAGTCAGAGCATCTTTGAGGATTAGTGCTTATGGTAAAGTCCTTGACATACTTAAAACTATTGTGTCCCACCCTCCTTGGAAGAAAGCTAAGGAAAACCTGACAAGCTTGACTGACTAGTGGTCTCAGTGTCAGAGCTTGATCAGGCAAGGAGGTGACCCAGAGGGCGAAGGTCTGCGGTGACTGCTTTGGGGTAATGGAGCAGTCATTCATGCAGCTCACACAGCATTTTTGGCTCTCGGCCTTCTCAGCTCCTCAGGCTAGATACGGCCATACAGCCAGTTCTGGCAAATATGTTTGAGGACAAACACTTCACTGCTAGGACTGGAGCCTCCAGAACACTCTTCCCCCTTGTCGCGGTGTGAGGCAGTGGCTGAAATCCAGTAGGCCACGGGGAAGGAGGAGGTCAGAGGCAGGCTACTCTATCAGCCCAGGTTCAAGAGGAAGCATAATAACCAGCCCCCAGTCAACTGGATGATGGACACGAATGCAAGGAAAAAAAGCAACCCATGAGATAGGTATTATTTTCTTTTTATAGATTAGAAAGTTGAGAGTCAATGAGATTACATAGCTTACTCACAGCTAGTAGGCAGCAGACCAGGATTCAGGTTCTTGTCTGTCTCTGTTCAAATACAACCCCGTTCTCCCCAAGGGGTTGACATGATTTACTTTATTCTGTGGGTTGGAGGAAATTCTCAAAGGTTTTTACATAAGGGAGCAACACGATTAGATCTATTTGGGGGAAAATTGCTATATTTTTGCCAAAGACTAAAAATGAAGAAGAAACACTATTTGGTAGATTGTGGTGAGAATCTGGGCCTGGCATGATCAAGGGCATTGACGATGGAAAGGAGGATGAACAGACCAACAGACATTTCACAGAATGAAAAGGAATTTATAGACCAGATAAGCCAGAAATTTCAAAGGTCCCCAAGATGGCTAAGCGTGTGTTTTAGGAGAGAAAGGGGGTAGTAGGGGATTTTGGTACCGGAAGCTGATTTGGTTTGCAGATGACAAGCTTGAAGGATTGAAGGCGGGAGGAGAAGGGATGACAGAGGATGAGATTGTTGGATGGCATCACTGACTCAACGGACCTGAGTTTCAGTAAACTCTGGGAGTTGGTGATGGACAGGGAGGCCTGGAGTGCTGCAGTCCATGGGTTGTAAAGAGTCAGACATGACTGAGTGACTGAACTGAACTTATGATGAGTTTAAAGTAGTTTATTCAGATCTATCACACAATTGGGGATATGGCTTTGCAGCAGAGGAGAAAAGCAAAAGTCGGAGATGGGGATTCAGAGTCAGAGGGACATGGAAGTCTTACAGCTGTAGGAGTAAATGAGACTTCCTAGGAAGGGCAGGGACATGCGACTCAGAATGGCTCGCTGTGGGGAACCACTGTTTCATGAGGACCCAGGGGAAGAGAGACCAGCAAACAGAATGAGGGAGACATTACGGATAGTTCTCCTCGACTTCTGAGCACACGCAGGACTGCTCTTATCCAACTTTGACATTAGGCAAGGTTAATGACAGGTTCTGACCAATGAAATGTGAGAACTGCTATGTTAGGTGGCGTTTCTGTACCAGAATATGGAACTGTCAGCCCTAGTCTCTAAGAGGTATCTATGATATGCAGCTCTGACCTTGCAGTGTGCATTAAAAATAACATCTATTGTTCTGAGCTACTGAGATTGGGGGTTGTTGCAGTCACATAACTTAATCAACTTGTGCTGTGTGCTCAGTCATTTTGCAACCCCACGGACTGCAGCCCACCAGACTCTTCTGTCCGTGGGATTTTCAGGCAAGAATACTGGAGCAGGTTGCCATTTTCTACTACAGGGGATCCTCCTGCCCCAGCGTTCGAACAGGAGTCTCTTGCATCTCTTGCATTGGCAGGTGGGTTCTTTACCACTGAGCAACCTGGGAAGCCCCTTAATCAATCTACAGTACACAGATACTAAGAGGGAGTGACCAGAAATTGAGAAAGCAAAAAAGAGAAACCTAAGAGAGGAGGAAAGGTCTCCATGAAGTCATCAACATTTTCAAACACTGCAAAGATGTGGAAGAGCTTCAAGACTGAAGAGATTTTGACTTGGCAACAGGGATTCCCGGGGGATAACTAGAGACAAGTACCAGGTGGGGTGAAGTTTGCCACTGAGTAGACCTATATCTGGAAAATTGTAGAACCCACTGTCAAGGGGGTTTTCTTTCCTTTCCTTTTTTTTCTTTTTGACTCTTCATTGCTTGAGACAGAGAGCCTGAGAGGCAGGATGGCCTGGGCTGGTTTGCATGTGAATTAGAGAACACACAGTTCCTTGATTTGCCTTGCCCTGCTGGTTGGCAGCCTACACGTTCCTCAGTGTGGCAGCTTTCATTCACTCAGGTGTCACTCAAGTGTCACCCATTGGGTTGACACTTCTTTGGTGTGTGTCTTACATCCCTCCTCCCACACCCCGTCCCCTGCCCCTGCGGTTGGAGTTTCCGTTTTGTACATTATAGCACTTCTGACCTGGCTGCTTACAAAGTGCCCAGCCTGCTTTCACAAGAAGGACAGAGAAACCACACTAAAAGCCCACCTTCCGCCCAGGGATCCTTCCAGGGCCATCTCCCCATCCCATATCTGTGCTGATTTTCCTTGCTCAGTGACTCCTCCTACCCACTGGGTCCTCCAGCCTGTATCCCAATTCCTGTTCTCTCTGTAGCCCCTTAGATGGGGACCCACCTTGAGAACACCGGTCCTCACTCTGACATCGGTCCCCTTCTGGGCATGGATGTTTGTCAGTTCTATACACTGTTATGCTAAATAACCAATGGCCTGCCTATCCTAAGCTCCCCAGGCCACTGGCCAGTCTGGCCTGCTCCTTGCCGAGCCACTGAGAAGGGACAGATGGTGAGTAGCCCCGACCCTCTTGTGCTGTCCTGACGGGCACTGTGTCTGGGGAGTGTGGTCAGGGGCTCAGTCTGTCTCTCCCAGACCAAGCCAGCCCTAAAGAACAATGGCAGTTGTGAAAGTAAATCATCCCTCCACTTTCCCCCACTTCCCTGTTAACAGGCTCACTTCCTTCCTATCTCCAGGGCCCCTTGGCCTTACATCCTTAAGCCTCTCCCTGGCTCTCTCAGGGCTTTGGCCCTCAGAGTTTGCCTTCCTCCAACAGGCATCATTGCTCTGTGCATTTCCCCAGGGCCAAAAGAGCAGAGGACAAGACACACAGGCTTGGGATTGAGAGAGCCCTGAGTTCAAATCCGGATCCCTCCACTGATCAGCTGGGAGTCCCCAGGCAAACGCTTTCATCTCCTGTAGTCTCATTACCTCATTTGTAATATAATGAGAACAGCCTATCTTACCGAGTTGACATGAGAATGAAATAGATAATATATAAAATTTCCTATCATATTGTGATTACTCAACACGTCTGGTTTTGAACAAGATGTTTTGGCTTTTTCCAGACTCCTTTATCTTTTACAACTCCATTCCTTAGCTATTAAAATGATTCTGTCCTGCCTGGGTACCACTCTGCTGAGGCTGTTATTCTAAGGCGCTAATAAATGAGTCATGCAAAGGTGTTAAAGGAGCCTGAGGGAGAAAATGTGTGACTCTCGCCATATATTGCATTTTATTATTTAGAGGCTCTTGTGAAGCCTCAACTCAAAGATACAGTATATAATAGAAAAATTATGTTTCCACAGGAAGTTAGCTAAGAACGACCTTAATAATAATAGCTATATGTTACTGAATATCCACTACGTGCCAGACACTGTGCAAAGTTCATTGCATTCATTATCTCATTTAACTGACATCAAAAATATTCTAAGAACTATTACCATTCCCATTTCAAAAAGTGAGGAACTGAAGCTCACTTAGGTTAGAAAATTTGTCTGTAATCATACTGTAGTAAAATGAAGAGTTAGGATTTAAACCTGAACTCTCCAATTCCAAAACCACTATGCTAGACTCTCTCCCACTTTCGGTAAGAGACTCTTCCAAAACCTCACATCTGAGGTTGCCTTTTTTTGGTCTATATTTATCCCCAGCACTGTAAAATCCTAATGACTGCTTAGTATGTCCTTGTTAAAGACCTATGTTAGAGACGCCCAAACACAGTGAGAAAAGCCCTAACACTCAGCAAACACTTTATAAACAGAGGCTTTATCATTGCTATTGTTATGATGTACAGTCTCCTGCTACAGCTCCTAGATGACTGTGTTTATACGGGAATGGTGACTATTATTTCTGATTTTTCACATATCTGAAAAAGGCCTTTCTTTTGAAACAATGTGCATTCTCATGCCTAACTTCAAACCTCACAGCCATGCTCTCGGTGGAATGAAAGCTCTTTCAGTCCTTTGAGAAGCAGCCTAGCATACCTTCTATACCAGGCATGTCTGCCACAGTTCAGAGCGACAGAGGGACACAGCCATAGTCCTCATGCAGGGGTAGCTCAGAGCTCCCAGAAGATGAAAGAGTTGAGGAGGCGGCAAAGGAACCAGATAAGCAGGTGTCTTTGCCCACGGACAAGTCTGTGAGTCCACTGCCCTTCCATAACATTGTATGGAAAAACCAAAATGAACTTTTTGGGCAACCCAATAAAATACCATATCCTGCATGGTCATCCTGTATCCTCCATCCAGCTCGCAAGGTGACTCACCCACCTGCAGGGTCCAGCCAAAGCTCACAAGGCTTCTTTTGTAATCCCTCCCATCATCTGGCCACACTCAATGAAGCCAGCCTTGGTTGTAACAATGTCAAATGCACTGTCCTCTCTATCCCACAAATAAATCAGGGCCTCAAAGGTGATGTTCATCCTGTTCCTCCAGCCTGAAATGTTCCTCTCCCTTAATCCTATTCCAAGCCATTCCTAGCTTACCTACATCTTAGCCACCCTTCAAAGCCCAGCTCAAACCCTCCTTCTTTCCACAAAGCTGCTCTTCTGCTAGAAGCCATGGTTGATCCCCAGCCACAGAACATCTGTTGCAGTGATGGCCAATATGAAAGAACGGCAGGTTTAAGCTTCCTAGGGAAGACATAAGCCCCAAGAGGAAGAACCAGTTCTCAGACTGCTCTTTCATTCTCCTATTTCTGGTGATCAGAAGGTCATACACTAGTGTGGTGTGCTATAAATATAATTTCTGTTTTGTAACTATGCTTTCCCTGATTGACCGTCAGCATAAATATCTAAGGCATGCACACTAAAATTTCTGGATTCCTTGGATGTGACAGAAATCATACCTGAGATCATATTGTGTCATTTTAAATTGCATGTTTAAGGGAAAAAATGACTTTCTAATCAAGCCTAACAGTACTGTGGGGATCAATGTACTACTTTTCCTCCTCCTGATTATAGAACCAACTGAGATAAACAGAATATGCAGGAGTCTGATACAAGAAGACAAAAACATCAGCTTTATTTCTGATCCAGCCCAGTGGAGACCATGGCTCCACTCCATCCCTTCACCCTATGACTTTTAAGACACCCAGTCATAGGTATGACCTATGAGTCCAAGCCATCCCTATTACAGGGCACTGTCCCTAAGCTAAGAGCCAGGAGGTAAGAACCCCTACACCTGGAGACAGGCCAGCTCTAAAAAGGAGAAAGAGGCTGAGGGAACCACAATCAGTTCTTCTAAGCTTACCAGATATGAGTCAGGAGGAATGAATGAAGGGTAGGGAAAGAGATGGAGTATTTTCTAGAGGAAGTTCCTCCACATGGACACATGAAGCCAGAGAAAAAGAAGGTGCCCTCACTAAAAAATGGGTCTAAAATATAGAAAGTGTAATGCAATACTAACAATGTAACTGCTTAATATCTGAAAGGGATATAAGAACTCACTCAATGATTTGCTAATTTCAGTGGCACTGCTATCCTCCTTAGGAGTAGAGGGGCTCACTCATACATCATCTGTAGAGCTTGATGTAGGTTATGGCCAAACAGTCCTTTGTTAGAGTCTGGTCAGAGCACACATAATAAGAAGGGCCTGATGCTTGAACCGGAATCAAGCACTCATTCATTCATTCAACAAGCATGATTCAAGTGATTATTGTGTGCCAGCTACTGTGCTTGGCGGTTGAGATGTAACAGCGTACAGACTAATGGGTGTCGATATCAAGCAAGCACAAGGTGGCAGCAGGGTCCCCGATTTCACCCAGCTGTGAGAACATGCGTGTTAATTTGTGGATTTGTTCAAAATGCCGTAAGATAAAAGCTGATTGTATGAGGGAAGGATATGCATTGCAATGCTCGCAGTTTATTCTGATGAGAAAAAAATGAATGATCCTTGAAGGACAAGACAGCACCGAGAGATTTCTTCATTAAATACACTTTTCTTTTGAATTGGAGGGTAATTGCTTTACAATAAACCTTTTTAGAGGGTAAACAATTCTAAGATGCTTCAGGTATGTTCCCAACTTGAGAATGGTAGACAAACAAACCATTACGTACAAGTCCTTCCCAGCCCTCACATTTTTGTTTCTCAGTGTTGCCTTCCTTTGTCTGAATCCCACACATTCTGGGGCACTGGGCTGAAGAAGAGAGCCATCTAGTTACGATGAGTGCCCCGTGATGGAGACCTTCTGCGCTGACCTGTCGTGGTGAGGGGGACACCACACACTGCCGTTTGGGTACCATACCAGAGTACCCACCGCAAGCAGGAACGCGGGGAAGGGATCGGGGAGGCGAGGAAGGGGCAGGAGAGGACGCGAGCCTGGCTTTCAGAGGCTTCTCCCCCACAGCACGCTGCACACACAATGCAGTTCCCTTCGTCAGAATCTCTCAGCCTCGCATTGTCCACAGCCCAGGAGGTTGCAAGAAGCATTGTACACGACGCAGCAACCACGCACTCCCTGCCACGGTCAGACAGCAGCAAGCATCTTCCACGGCCCACGGCCCCAGAGAGTGGCGGGACGTGCTAAGAGCCTCTTCAGAGGTGTCCTTGCCCTCATGATAGCTGCTTTATTATTTGTATTATTTTAATTCTTTCCTTCTGGGCTCCCCTGCCTCCCCATGCAAAACTAGTTCAGAGATGCCACTTTGGGAGCTCATTATGTTGTCATGGAAACCAGAATTCTCAAAGTTTATTTCTCCTCCTCTTCTCCCTTCCGTGAACTCCCTCTCCCATCTCTCGCTACGTACATGTTTTGCACAAGAAACAAAACAGGGAAGAAAATACGATCAATATTTTGTAAATTTTCTCACACACTTTCTACTTAGCACAGCACGTCCCCAGTGGGTATTTGAAATCACCCCTGTTCTCACAATATCCAATTAAGATTCTTAGGCTTCAAATCCCTGTGGTGTTTGGGAGTAAGGCCTCAGGTAACAGTTATCAGCTTGCCCCTCTCTCCTCTCCTCCTTCTCTCTTCCTACAGAGAGAGGCTGATATATCCCTTCCTGCTTATATAAACCATGCACATGCTGTGTCTTAGTTATCATTTGTTAGCCCTTGAAAACAGCATTTAAAAAAAAAAAAAAAAGGCCACAACTACACATGAGAGAATTCTCCACAGTTTATTGTGATCCACACAGTCAAAGGCTTTGGCATAGTCAATAAAGCAGAAATAGATGTTTTTCTGGAACTCTCTTGCTTTTTCCATGATCCAGAGGATGTTGGCAATTTGATCTCTGGATCCTCTGCCTTTTCTAAAACCAGCTTGAACATCAGGGAGTTCACGGTTCATGTATTGCTGAAGCCTGGCTTGGAGGATTTTGAGCATTACTTTACTAGCATGTGAAAGTGAAGTTGCTCAGTCGTGTCCTACTCTTTGCGACCCCATGCACTGTAGCCTACCAGGCTCCTCAGTCCATGGAATTTTCCAGGCAAGAGTACTGAAGTGGTTTGCCATTTCCTTCTCCAGGGGATCGTCCCAACCCAGGGATTGAACCCAGGTCTCCTGCACTGCAGGCAGACGCTTTACCATCTGAGCCATCAGGGAAGCCCACTAGTATGTGAAATGAGTGCAACTGTGCGGTAGTTGGAGCATTCTTTGGCATTGCCTTTCTTTGGGATTGGAATGAAAACTGACCTTTTCCAGTCCTGTGGCCACTGATGAGTTTTCCAAATTTGCTGGCAGATTGAGTGCAGCACTTTCACAGCATCATCTTTCAGGATTTGAAACAGCTCAACTGGAATTCCATCACCTCCACTAGGTTTGTTCGTAGTGATACTTTCTAAGGCCCACTTGACTTCACATTCCAAGATGTCTGGCTCTAGATTAGTGATCACATCATCATGATTATCTGGGTCATGAAGATCTTTTTTGTACAGTTCTTCTGTGTATTCTTGCCACCTCTTCTTAATATCTTCTGCTTCTGTTAGGTCCATACCATTTCTGNAGACTCTTGAGAGTCCCTTGGACTGCAAGGAGATCCAACCAGTCCATTCTGAAGGAGATCAACCCTGGGATTTCTTTGGAAGGAATGATGCTGAAGCTGAAATTCCAGTACTTTGGCCACCTCATGTGAAGAGTTGACTCATTGGCAAAGACTCTGATGCTGGGAGGGATTGGGGGCAGGAGGAGAAGGGGATGACAGAGAATGAGATGGCTGGATGGCATCACGGACTCGATGGACGTGAGTCTGAGTGAACTCCAGGAGGTGGTGATGAACAGGGAGGCCTGGCGTGCTGCGATTCACGGGGTCGCAAAGAGTTGGACACGACTGAGTGACTGAACTGAACTGAACACATGAGAGAAAGCGAAAACACCTTGGATGTACTTCACAGGGGATCTCTGGAGATCAGAGGAGGTCCAGTTGCCAAAAGGAAAGGCGGGGAAATCCCCAAAGAAAATTTGCTAAATTGATTGTTTAATTATAACATTAACCTTTGCTATCAAAAACCAGATGCAGACAGAGAGGGAAACGAACCAAAACAGGAAAGAGCCTGAACTCCCACTCTGCACACATGCCATCACGAGAGGCTGGCCCTGCTCCCACGCGCTTCATTCACTCGTGGGGGGAGGAAGCGATGAGCCCCAGAAGGCTGGGGCTTCTGTAGGTGAAATGGTTGTTTGGGCCCCACAGCTGCTCAAGGGGCTGACACCCTAACAATCTCAGCTCTGGTTCTGTGGGCTGGGATCCGAGAGGCCCAAGAGAGATGGTCAGGACAAGCACCACCCCTCCATCCATCCTCCTGACAGCCCCATGTCTCTGCTGGCCTCCCTGCTATGGGGAGGAAAGACGACTGGGCCAGAGAACATAGGAATTCCGGGCTGAGGGGGGTGTGAAACTGACAGATGGAGTCTGACCCAGATTATGGGACAGTGTCCTGAGGCTCTAAGACTGGATGACCCTCTGGCTACCGAGGCCCAGTATTTTTGATTTACAGACCTACTGAGTTTGAGATTAGACTCTGTGACATCAACCATGATGGATGAGTATTTTAATTGAGACTCTGCTTACTTATTATATCATTCATCACTGCTAACAGAAGGAGATCCCCAGTTGCTGAAGTCATAAAAGCTCCAGACTCTAGCACTGCTTGCTGCTGCTAAGTCGCTTCAGTTGTGTCCGACTCTGTGCGACCCCAAAGACGGCAGCCCACCAGGCTCTCCCCAGTCCCTGGGATTCTCCAGGCAAGAACACTGGAGTGGGTTGCCATTTCCTCCTAAATTGGCCCGTAACAGGATTAGCTGTGAAGAAGAGGGAACTAAATAATGATAAAGGGAACACTGTACTTCACGGTGAGCGGAGGGTTAAAAGGGCAGGAAGGCTGAGCAGGAGAAGAGCACACTGGGAATCTAAGCAGCTCACCTACCCCCGAGCACCTGCCTCCTGGCCCCGCTGAAGGATGCTCACATTCTAGGCAGTGGACCAACTGCTCCTCCAGCCCACTCCATAGCTCAGGTTCTAGTTCCACTCTGCTTCTTTTAATTAACCTGAGAACACAAATTCCCGGCACATAGTAGGTACTCAACAAATCCTGGTTGAGTGAAATATTTCTTAAATGGATAGCAAGCAGTATAATGCTCTGGATGGCCCACCTCACACCCCTTCAATCACCTCTGAGTTGTCCCAAAGCTGCAGTGGATGAAGCCTGTGCACTTTGACAAATGTCACAGCCCCCACATGTTTCTCTGCCTGAGAGACTTCTCCAGTCCCCTACAGGCTTGATCAGCTCACAAGCAGGGCAGCCCCAAAGTGTCATCACTCAAGGAGGGATGGGAATTAAAGAGATTTTATGGAAATATACATTGCCATGGTTCAGTCCTCAGTGGAGCAATGCTGAAATATATCTTATACGGTTCCTTGGAAGGTTCCCAGTGGGTTAAGCTTCAGCAACCTATACTAATAACTCTCTCAATTAATACATGTTATTTTGCTTTTCCCCTTCCATCTCAACTTCCCCCATTCTCTCCCTTGTGCAGCTAGAGATCACTTCCCAAATAAACTACCTAGACCCAAGCCCTTTCTTAGGATCTTCTTTCAGGGGAACCCAGTCCAAAACACTATCTGTGAACCAGTCAGTTAAATCATTTTCCTCCCTGACAAAAGGACGTAGGAAATGGAAGGGGTGCCATTAAACTGGAGAGAGCAAAGGTATGTCATCTGAAGCATCAATGCCTACTTTTCAAATTTTGTGAGGACCAAATCTTGACCAGGATTAAAAGGCTACATTATGGACCAGACATTCCTAGAAAGAAGGAATGATTTTTGCTTGTCTGTAAAAATGACCAACCCAGAGACAGCTTTTTGTTACTGCTTCTGAGGACAGTGCTGAGAAAAGGGGCCAGAAACGAGTGACTGTATGAATAACATCCCTCCTTTCCAGGGGGTAGACAATCTGGGACACAACTTGGCCTTGACTGTTTTAGACTTTTTCTTTCCTATTCATTGGTATACACAGAGGGAATGAAGAGGTGGAGCTATCAATAAAAGCATAGTCCTGAATGCCAGTTCATTATCTCTGAAAAGAATATTAAGTTGCTTGATCCCCTGGGGCATCTTTCACTGCTGGTTAACACAGAGGCACCCTTTTTAACTTCACGAGTACAGAACAGGGGGTACCCCCACACAGGTTAATTAACACATTCAAGATACTACCGTTTGGTCATTTTTGTAGCCCCATTGGTTGGGAAATGACATTTTCAGAATAACAGACACTGTTCCTCTAGAGCAAAACACAGTTTTTCTAGTGGGGAGCCCTTGCTTCAGCTCAGGAAAGTACATCCAGAGACTTGACACCTAGCTAACCCATGTTGTTCTCTCCAGTCTGATGCTTTTCATCCTAAGATGAGAGTTAGAGCTGCTATTCGAAGCCTGTTGACTTTCTTCATAGCAAGTACTATTAATATGGTGCTATCGGCCTGCTCCCTGTCCTAGCCATTAGCCTACAGAGGGCAAATGGTACAGATGAACCTATGCAAAGCAGAAAGAGAGACACAGACATAGGCAACAAATGTATGGACATCAACGAGGTTAAGGGGAGGTGGGATGAATCGGAAGGTTGGGACTGACATGAATACACTATTGATTTTGCTGTTGCTCAGTCGCTAAGTCGTGTTTGACTCTTTATGTCTCCATGGACTACAGCACCCCAGGCTTCCCTGTCCTTCACTATCTCTCGGAGTTTGCTCAAATTCATGTCCATTGAGTTGGTGACGCTATCCAACCATCTCCTTCTCTGCCACCCTCTTTTCCTTTTGCCTTCAATCTTTCCCAGCATCAGGGTCTTTTCAGTGAACACTATTGATACTACATATAAAACAAATAACTAAATGAGAGCCTACTGCATAGCATAGGGAACTCTACTCAATGCTCATGGTGACCTAAATGGGAAGGAAATCCAAAAAGATGGGATATATGTATACATATGGCTGATGCACTTTGCTATACAAAAGAAAATAACACAACGTTGTAAAGCGACTATATTCCAACAAAAATTAGAAAACAAAGCAAAACAAAACAAAAAAGATTATCTCCTTCCCTCAGTTCTGGATCTCAGACATTTACTGGCTGAGGCACTGATGTCCGCTAGTAAGATCGTTCCTCTCTTGTATGGTATCTGATTATTGGATATTGATCTAAAGGAAGAGTATGATGTGAAAAAGTAGGGGTGAGTTGATGGAGGAGGTACTTCTCTGTGTACAGCACACAAGGTTGGGGAGTAGGAAAGACCTGTGTCTCATTTTACTGCCATTTCTGCCAACTCTGGTGAGGGTTAAGGGCTCTCCTCTCTCTGTTCTGATCAACTTAGGGATCTTTCAGCTGGCAAACAAATTGGTTATCAAGTTTAGTTTAATATGGGTTAGAGTAGGGCGGCCCCTTTAACAAGCTTTGGGGTCCCTCCTGCCTTCTCACGGCTCTCAATGGCTGTTCATTTCCCGGGTCCTCTGTGGAACATGCCATCTCTGTGTTCTCCCTGCATAAAAGAGTTTGCTTCTTCACCAGGAAAGAATAATTTCAATATTTTTGCTAAATGAAGAATATTTTGGGATGTGATGATAATTAAGTGTTGAGAATGTAGTGATGCACTTGACACTGAGGGGAAAATAAAGAATTTTTAATTCAGCTACAACTCTAATGGCTTTGCAACTTAACAGCTAGACATGCCAAGCACCCAGTACATAACCAAGTTGTAAAGGCTGTGATTATCAACCGGGGAAATTGGGAGGTATTATTTCAGCCACCTCAGTGTGCACATGTCTGCAAGAGCACAGAAAACATGTCTAATTATAGGGGCTTGACTGTGGGCTATAAGCTCAGAATGAAGTGAGGCTCTGATACTATTATGAATTTCCACATGGCAAAATCAATTACTGTGAGATTCCACAGATCAGAAAAAGAGCCATAGGTTCAAGCAAAAAAAAAAAAAAATTTCTAATCTTGAAAAGAGGAAGATTTTGGCATAAAAGCCACAGTGAAATGAGCATATGGGATAAATTTTATAAGCAAAAAAAATCCATTAAAACCCCCTCAAACAGCAGCAATTTGATACACTGGCTTATGTCCATCAATCTGATAATGACAAATGTTCCCTCCTTCTCCCTGCAATAGAGAAAGTCTAAGCACAATTTTTAGAGTTGTCCCTGGACACCAGCAAAATAATGGAGTTCTGCTACAGTCATCTGTGCTCTGCTCTTCAACTAATGTTAAACTTGGGTTTCAGGGGAATTATACCCATTAAAAACAGTGCCCAAAATCTCAGGAAAGTTTCTGAAGAATGTAGACATCCCATAAACAGGAAGATGGCCTTTGATTTGTTCGCTGGAGGGCATCTACTGGGAGCCCACTGAGCACCTGTTAGGTTTGCCAAGTGCTGGAGAAAGAAGAACTCACCATGGTGCCACCCATCACAATGCTATGAAAGGGGCAAAAAAGTGTTCATCGCTCAGTCGTGTCTGACCCTCCGTGACCCCATGGACTGTAGCCTGCCAGGCTCCTCTGTCCATGGGATTCTCCAAGCAAGAATACTAGAGTAGGTGGCCATTCCCTTCATCAGGGGGTATTTCCGACCCAAGGATCGAACTTGGGTCTCCCTCATTGCAGGCAGATTCTTTACTATCTGAGCCATCAGGGAAGCCCATGAAAGGGGCAAAGGTCTCCACAAATAACTTCAAGACAAGGGCTCTAACAGAGGATTACCTATAGTGCCAGAAGAGGAAACTTAAGGGGAATCTGACCTTCAAAGATAAGTCAGAGCTCACAAGTCAAACAAGTCAGGTATGTGAAAGGGGATATGGTGGTTCTTTCTAAGTAAAAGGAACAAAGGAACGAAGGTGTGTGCTCCTGGGGAATCCAGGAACAGTGAGTGTGTGGCAGGGCTAAAGGAGAGAGAGCATAGCATTGAGGCTGAAAAAGTAGGTTGTAAGCTTTGAGAGATCTTGCAAGACAAGAACCATTTCTCTGGACTTTTAAATAAATTGATGGTTAAAGAAGCTGTGTTTGTGATTGTGTTGTGCTTAGTCCCTCAGTCGTGTCTGACTCTGCAGCCCCATGAACTGCAGCCCGTCAGGTTCCTCTGTCCATGGGGTTTCTCCAGGCAAGAATACTGGAGTGAGTTGCCATGCCCTCCTCCAGGAGATCTTCCTAATCCAGGGATCGAACCCAGGTCTCCTGCACTGTGAGCAAATTCTTAACCATCTGAGCCAGTGTTTGTGATTATCCCCTCTTAAAGCCTTTAACTGTTAAAATGAAAAGTTATTAACTCCACATACATCTTTCCAACCCACCCAGTGTTGGTTTTGTCATTATTTATCCTTTTTCTGAGAATTTACTAGTCAAAAACGTTTAAAAATATGATCTATCTAATAATCACTGGTTTACATTATTTATATTATCTTAAAACTTCCACATTAATTGTGATACTTTTTAGCATTGATTGTAAATTATTATTTAATTTTTAAAACAAGCTGATGAGAACATGGAAAAACCAGAGCTCTCACTTTTGCTGGCAGGCACGTAACTCTGGAAAGCAGATTGGCAGTTTCTTATAAAACTAATCATGCACTTACCCTATGACCCAGCAATTACACTCTCGGGCATTTATCTCAGAGAAAATAAAACTTATGTTCACACAAAAGCATGTACGCAAATGTTCATAACAGCTTTATCTGTCATAGCTCAAAACTGAAAACAACTCAAATGTCTTCCCAAGGGGTGAATGAATGAACAAACTGCGGTACAGCCACACCATGAAAAGCAATTCAGAAACAAACAGGAATAAGTTATTAAATATGTGCAAAGATCTAGATGGATTTCAAAGAAATTATGCTGAGTGAATTAAAAAAGGTCAATTTAAAAAAGTTATGTACTGTATGATTTCATTTCTATAACATTCTTAAAATGACAAAATTAGAGAGATGGAGAACAAACAACTGATTACCAGGGGATGAGGGGGTAATAGATGGGGAAACAGTGGAAACAGTGTCAAAGATGGAGGGGCTGTAAAATCACTGCAGATGGTGACTGCAGCCATGAAATTAGAAGACGCTTACTCCTGACTTTGCTTGCTCTTGAATTCAGGTTTATATTCAAGGTATTTCTAATAAAAATGTGGATATATAAAAGAGAGGATGGATTAGAGGAGAAAAGCAATTTATTAAACTATGGATGTGTTAACATTAAGAATATTTTCTGCTAGAACTTTTTAGTAGAGATAAAAATGATGAAGCAAGCAAGCAACTATAAATGTAAATGTGGAACTGCTCAGACAAGTTGCATTTGCTATTCCCCTGCCATAGAATTGTTAAAAGTCATGATTTCTTAAATATTTAATCTATCTTCTCACTTTATAGGTACAAAGCTTAAGTAAAAGAGCAGGCTTAGAGATAAATAAAAGATGCTTAGTGAACAAATAAAACAAGATGAATAAAATATAGTTCTGTCTGAATTTGTTTGGAAGTTAGAGATCTTTGTTGTTGTTTGTTTGTTTTGATTTTGGAAGACAGTGCAAAATTAGGATAGAAGACCTAGATCTAATATTCAGCAAACATAGGTGGGTCAGTCAAATAACACCAAAGAAAATAAAATGAAACTGTTGTAGAGGCTGGAGTATAATCAATACTTTGTAATAAACAAGACAAGGTGGCAGAGTTGCAAGTGGATGTGCAAAAGAACCAGAAATAAGAGGAAAGTCAAGGAGAAAGAGAATATTACATTTTTAAAAACAGCTATTTAATTTTGGAACAAGGAGACCACTGGCAACCTTTGAGAGAACGATTCCAATAGAGCAATGACGATGGAAGCCAACTGGCATAAGGTTATGACAGTAGAAAGGCAGAGAGGAAACAAAGGCATCAGTCCTTTGAGAAAAGTAGATTATTTTTCAGGTCTGTGTTCTAAGGACTTATCATAGTCCCTGTCATTTAGCAGAAAAAATCAAAAGCATCTGCTCAAATGAATCATGTTTGAGTGTGAGTTCAAGATGAAGAAACTGGTTAAAGGTTAGGAATTCAGGAAAAAATAGGTAACAGAATGGGTAAAGGCCATTGTTCATAGATCAGTGTTCATAGATCAGAGTATTGTCGCACAAGGAATGTCAGAGATTGAGGTTAAAGATGATGTAAAGACCAAAGGATCCAGCAAGAACCTGAACACATATGGGGATTCCCCCCAAAGTGGTATTCTAATTTTCTCCATCTGGTAAAGTCTTTATACTCTTTCTTCTCTACTGAAGCCAGTTTTATAGAGCAACAGATAAGACTTTTAGAGACTTAGGGATAAAAACAGAAAAATGGTATGCTTCTCAGGAAATAGAGAACAAAGAGGGAAAAAAAGACAAAAACAAAATTTGGATTTAGTAGAAGAAAAAGTGTGCTAGGTAGGGGACTTACGAACAAATCAACTTTTTTTTTTTTTTCATTTTTTAAATTTTATTTTTAAAAAAAAAAAAAAAATCAAACAAAAAAACCTTTTGAAAAAAGCTAGCCAGGTGTTCCATGTTGACAACTTCAACAGTTATTTTTTAGTCATCTCTGTTTCGAGTCACTATGACATATTCAGCATTTGGGATTTTCTCATTCCTTTTATTTATTCATTTTTTAAATTTTATTTTTACTTTATTTTACTTTACAATACTGTATTGATTTTGCCATACATTGACATGAATCTGCCACGGGTGTATACGAGCTCCCAATCCCGAATCCCCCTCCCACCTCCCACCCCATATCATTTTAGAAATCCTGTATTTCTTTGTCCTCTACGATGTGATGCTTTTGTGATACCCTTTCGATCGATCTTGATATTCTAATACTTTAGCAGTGTTACTAGAAATCTCTATCCTTGGTTCTGTTTTTTCTTCTCTACATGCCATCCATGGATAACCTTATCTATTTGTACCATTTTCTCTATTATATTCTGATAGTGGGTCATATCTGTTCTCTCTCTGTTCTTAAAACACAGATATTGGCTGATCCTATCTACTTGTTTGGCCCTCCTGAACCTCAGACACACTGTCTGGAATTGAATGCATCTTCCTGCCAGAACAGAGCTGTTTTTCTTCCTATATTATTCAAGTTAGTAAGTGGAAAACCAAAGTTATCCAAGATATTTGCAAGTGAATCTTGGGATGTATGGGCTTCCCTGGGGTCTCAGTGGCAAAGAATCTGCCTGCAACGCAGGAGCTGCAGAAGACTTGAGTTCAATCCCCGAGTTGGGAAGAACCCCTGGAGAAGGAAATGGCAACCCACTCCAGTGTTCTTGTCTGGAGAATCCCAAGACAGAGGGGCCAGTGGGCTACAGCACATAGGGTTGCAAAGAGTCGGACACGACTGAACTGACGGCTCGCCTGGGATGCATGCTAAACAGTCTTCCCTCACCCATTACAGCCAGTCGTTTACCTTGTCCTGAATATGTTACCACCTAAATCCTTCACCTCTGTTTCCTTTACATTTCAGCCATCAGTGCCTGAGATTCTCACTTTCTATCTACAGCTAGAGCTTTCCACAGAATTATTACTAACCAATCATTTTTTTAAACCCTCTTCCCTAATCCTCAATCTAAAATTCAAAACTAACTCAATCTAAAATTCAAAACTAACTCAAGTTTTGTTTCTTGATCTTATTAATGAATTGCGATAGTACATTTTAATTTCTACAAATTCAACTTATCAACTGCTTCCTTAATGGCTTACTGATTTGTATCACACTCAGAAAGGCTTTCCCCCTTAAAGATTTTTAGCTGTCCAAATCTTTTTGAATATTTATAGCTTAATTTTCAAAACATAGATACTTGCTCTACCTGCAATTTATTTTGCTATAAATTATGAGAGATGGGGAGCCAATTAAGCCTTTTCTTTTCAAGTGACTGGCCAGTTATCAACACCATTCACTGAATCATTTTGCTAATTTGCAATGAAATATATACTGTAAATTCATGTATACATATTTGAATCTCTTTTGATCCACCTATTCCTACATCAGGCCACACTGTTTCAATTACTTCAGCTTTAGAAAACATTTTACTACTTGGAGAAAACTCCCTGTTCCTCACTGTTTTAAGAAATGTCCTGGATATTCTTATATACTTAAGTTCTCATATAAATTTCTATTCAGTAAAAATCTTATCTGCATTTATTAACATTCATGTTAATGATGAAATGAGGGAAAATAGACATCTTTGCAATCTGAAGAATTCCTTTACATCAACAATGTATGTTTTCCCATTTACCTAAATGAGAAAAAAAACTCAGAATCTCCCTGTGTTGGAATTCAAACTTCACAAGTGCAAGACTTTGTTTGTTTAGTTCTATGCTACATTCCCAGTTTCTAAAACACTTTTTAGCACAGGAGAAGCACAATACCTATTTGTTGGAAAACTGAATAAACATATATTCTATTATTTAGGCAATAGAAACCCATTATAAATAATCATACATAAATCATATAATTAGATGTCTAGCTCAGAAAGGCATTTTTGATCATGGAGATCCGGCTGGATTAAAGTAAGGAGAACATTTAAAGAAGCAATTGCTACAGTCCAGGATACAGCTCATGAAAACCTTCAAAAGTGGAATCAGTAGGTTTTGATGAGTAAGCAGATGCAGAGAATAGATGAAAAGGACAGACCATGGTTAACTAGTGTTACTACCTTGAATTACAAAAGTGATAAAAGATAACAGAGGAAGAGTATGGAAGAGTAACGCGTGTGCTTAGTGTCAGGGTAGGGCAAGGAGGCAATGAAATGAATTTAGTTTAGAAAATCCTAAATTTGAGACATGTAAGGGATCTCCCAAGTGAAAATATCTCTTTTGGAGCTTAGTAGCAGATTGGTAAGAGAAAGCAATGGCACCCCACTCCAGAACTCTTGCCTGGAAAATCCCATGGACGGAGGAGCCTGGTAGGCTGCAGTCCATGGGGTCGCGAAGAGTCAGACATGACTGAATGATTTCATTTTCACTTTTCACTTTCATGCATTGGAGAAGGAAATGGCAACCCACTCCAGTGTTCTTGCCTGGAGAATCCCAGGGATGGGGGAGCCTGGTGGGCTGCTGTCTCTGGGGTCGCACAGAGTCGGACACGACTGAAGCAACTTAGCAGCAGCAGCAGCAGATTGGTAAATTAAATCTAGGTTGGTCTGGTAATAAAGCCAACTTCTTAAATATTATTTAGTATTATATTAGTTTACTAAACACAAATTAGCTCCTCTGAAAAACATAACTAAAATGGAGTTTTAGGATGGGAACAATCTTTAAGGAGGTGTGAATATAGTGTGCAAGAGTGCACACAGTGTATACTATATAAAGCAAATTCAGGGAACGGTACAGTCACCTACTGGGTTAAGTCCCTCCCTTCATGGAGGGACAGAGACTGGAGTATAACATGTATACAGAGTTTAAGCATAATGTACTATGGAAATGTGTGTGTGTTGTATACACAAATATGTGTGTATATATGTACATGAACAGATGTGGATGCTTGCTCCTTGGAAGGAATGCTATGACAAACCTAGACAGTGTATTAAAAAGCTGAGACATCACTTTGCCAAGCATGGTCCCTATAGTCAAAGCTATGGCTTTTCCAGTAGTCATGTACAGATGTGAGTTGGACGATAAAGAAAGCTGAGCACCGAGGAATTGATGCTTTAAAACTGTGCTGCTGGAGAAGACTCTTGAGAGTCCCTTGGACTGCAAGGAGATCAAACCAGTCAATTCTAAAGGAAATCAACCCTGAATATTCACAGAAGGACTGATGCTGAAGCTGAAGCTCCAATAACCTGGCCACCTGATGCAAAGAGCCAACTCACTGGAAGAGAGAAGCCAACTCACTTATTTAACTTTCCCCTGATGCTGGGAAAGATTGAAGGCAAAAGGAGAAGAGGGTGGCAGAGGATAAGATGGTTAGATAGCATCACCAATGTAATCGACATGAATTTGAGCAAATTCTGGGAGACAGTGAAGGACAGAGGAGCCTGATGTACTGCAGTCTATGGGGTCACAAAGAGTCGGATACGACTTAGTGATTGAACAACAACATCAGAGTATTACAGGGTGAATCTACAGTAAGTTATTTAGATTATGGCAGAGGACATCAGAAGGCAGACAAACTGAAACCATAATCACAGAAAACTAGTCAATCTGAACACATGGACCACAGCCTGGTCTAACTCAGCGAAACTAAGCCATGCCATGTGGGGCCACCCAAGACAGGCGGGTCATGGTGGAGAGGTCTGACAGAATGTGGTCCACAGGAGAAGGGAATGGCAAACCACTTCAGTATTCTTGCCTTGATTGCATATTTATTATATTTATAAAATGGGTAATGGTACATTTAGCTATATATGTGTTATATCTATGACATAATAGAGAAAATTATGTTATCTTCTGTATATGATTATGCATTATTTACATAGACATACAAAACATTAATTTAGTTTAAACTATGAAATTTATTAGAGTCTTTAGCTTTATCTGTGTATAAATGCTTCCAGTGTGAATATCCATTTATACCTTTTACTTAAATTGAAATATTTAATACACAAACCTCAACATTAGCCTGAATCTTAATCAAACTTTTCTTATTCAAGTTCTCAAGGCATTGCCTCCTGTTCCTTATATCATTATTACCCAGCTAACTTGCTACCATTACTGCCACTTATTTTAGAATAAGTAGCTTTAGCAAATGTTGCCTGTTGAGAAGATGCCCTGCACATTTTCAGACATAAATATCAAGATGTCAATCATGTGTGTAGATTCATTAGTAAATATACAAGTTTGGCAGAACAGAGCCACCTGTTCTGGTGGGTCCAAATCCCACGTTATATCCTCTCCCACTTCTTTTATAATATACTCAAATACATTCTGCCTTTTTTTTCTTTAATTCTTTTAAAATTCAGATAACTTCTCTGAATCCTAGATTCCTCAGGCTGTAAAATGTGAATAGAGACATCTACTCTGTGGGACTATCTTGAGGGTTAAGTTAATATGTATAAGGTGTTTAAAATCATTCTCAACATTATGGCTATGGTAACTATCTGGTTTTTAGATTTCAATGGGTTCCTCTTGTAGACTTCCAAGCTGTGTCCCTCCTCTGTCTCATTTCATGTAAACTGCCCACAGCATTTTAGCCATTCTTCATTAAGTATTTTCTGTAGAACCTGACCCTGTCTTTGTCCTCTACTTTTGGAATCTTCAGTATTTTCCTCTGGGATGTTGGCCCAAACAAATATTGCCACGACAAAATATCACCATGAGCCTGATTATTTTCTTCTTGGGCATAAATTAGTGTTTCCTTGGTTTATTGACTTAGCACCTGAACTGATTATCTTGTTTTGTTAGAGTAAGGGCTTAACAAGGCAAAGACCAGGAGTTCATTCTCTGTTTAGGCCAGTGGGGGTTGCACTGAAAACACATTTCTTTCACGGTCGCAGATGTGCCCCTAACCTTGACCATCTGCATAGCAAATGCACAGGAGGAGCAGGATAAGAGTGGACTGTATTATACAACCCAGTCCCAGCACCAAGCATTCTATGCCACTAATCACAGCATGATCATATTTAAAGGCTACAGCACAGCTGAGCAGATGTCTTGGGTGAGATCCAGGAAAACACAATGGGGGGGGAGAGTGAGAAAAATGACAGTTTTAGTCAAAGTGGCCTCCAACAGGGACCCTGAATATACTGATTTAGATGTACCTGTTTTACAAATCATTTTAAAAGAAAAGGCAATTTCTCCCTTTAATGATTCTTCAGTTGATCCTCTGCAAGAGGTTCAGGTGAACATCTACTTGAAATTTTTATCCTCAAGTTAATATTTTACATTGTAAAATATTATATATACATAATACATAGAGTATATATATATACACACACACATATATATGTGTTATATGTGTGTGTGTGTTAGTTGCTCATTCATGCCCGACTCTTTGTGACCCCATGGACTATAACCCATCAGGCTCCTTTGTCTATGGAATTCTCCAGGCAGGAATACTGGAGTGGGTGCCCACTCCAGTATTCTTGCCTAGAGAACACATATATACAGGCTTCCCTGGTTGCTAGCTGGTGAAGAATCTACCTGCAAAGCAGGAGACCCTGGTTGGATTCCTGGGTCAGGAGGTTTCCCATGAGAAGGGATAAGCTAAGCACTTCAGTATTCTTTGGCTTCCCTGGTGGCTCAGATGGTAAAGAACCCACCTGCAATGAAGGACACCTGAGTTTGATCCCCAGGTTGGGAAGATCCCCTGGAGGAGGGCATGGCAACCCACTCCAATATTCTCCCCTGGAGAATGCCCACAGACAGAGGAGTCTGGTGGGCTAGAGTCCATGGGGTCCTAAACAGTCGGACACAATGGAACGACTAAGCACAGCCACATATAGTTGGCTAGAGTTTGAGTTTCAAAGTGGTGTGCTCTTAGTTGCCTTGTCATGATTTATCTAATTTGGATAATTTTAAATAAAATTTCATTGAATTAAAGAATTTGAATTATAGCCATGAAAGAGATTTTGGCAAACAGTTTAAAAGATCTCCAACCTTTCATTGCCTTCTGAATCCTAATTAGGCAAATATAAATTGGTTCTGCGTCAGAACAAGCTGCCCAAAGAAGAAGCTGCACTATAAAAATCAAAAGGCACAAACGTCAGCAGAAAGCTGAGACATTGGGGTTTCCAATGAGAAAAACCTTCATTAAAGGAATGGTGCTTTTCTCCGAGCTCTATTTTTATCCCCTGTCAGAGAAAATTATGAGAATCGCTATTTTTTCAAAGAGAAAAAAAGGTGTTCACAGATGAATAGCATTTATATATTTGACACTTTATCTTCCAGGGACAGTTTGATCAATTTACTGGTTTATTATCTTTGAAATACTAAGGAGATTTTTCCTTAGAGAGGAAAGCAGTCGTTGTTCATAAGGATAAGGAAAAGCTTCATTTGTCAAAGCATTTGCTCCAGATGCTTATCTTTTTTTTTTCATTTTTTTCATAAAAGTATATATTACCTTTAACATTTAACCATTGAATCAGGCAGTGACCTTTGGGTGTCACATTCCAAATCTTTATTTGTTCACTCTAATATCAGATTTCATGAGCAAACAATGTACTTTAATGATGAGGAGATCTATTTATATAATGTAAACGTTATTGCAGATAAGCAGCAATAATTTACAAGAATGGTTTACAAAAGTTTTTTTTTTTAATTAAATGAGAGTAAAGCAGTCCATGTGATCCTTGATTTTGCTTTGTTTGTAAGAGATGCAGGAGAAAGATCACCTCTTGTAGGAGTCATCATGAGTCATATTTCTCTGATCTGTTATTCCTAAGACAGTTGTTGGGAGCAGGGGCTGTCAAAAGGGAGCATAACACTGCATTTGTTGGAGGCAGGGACTGTTTTATTTCATCTTTGCATCCTCTGTGCATGGTACATAGGAGATTTTAATAATGGTTATTCAATAAATAAATCCAGTTTGAAAGTATCCTTTCAGATATGTTGGTATTGAAGTACTATTGTATTGAATTACTTATCCTCTCATTTCACTATCAGCCTATTTATCTTTGCAGCAGTATGAGTGAGGCCACCAGTTGTGGTCTCATTTCATATAAAACCTTTAATCTAACCCAATGCATAATCATGGGCTTCCCAGGTAGTGCTAGTGGTAAAGAACCTATAAGAAACACAAGAGACACAGGTTCAGTCTCTGGGCTGGGAAGATCCCCTGTAGGAGGGCAAGACAACCCACTCCAGTATTCTTGTCTAGAGAATTCCATGGACAGAGGAGCTTGGTAGGCTACAGTCCAAAGGGTTGCAAAAAGTCAGACACGACAGAAGAAAATTAGCATGCATGCACATAATGTGTAATCATATGCTTGATTACATATGGATATGTAATGGATCATGGATATGTCTTTAGTTAAAAATACAGAATAGTAACCTTCCAGGTACACACCCTAATAATAAGCCATAACTCTCAAATGTCTAGTACATGTGAATATTCAAAATGTGAAGACATGTGTATGTTAATTTTTTTGATCAAAGCAAATAACTAGAGGAATTTTCTTCATGGTTTTGGCCCCAATATCTAGAAAAGCTGTAATCCTTTAAAATATTAAGTGCACTATAATCTTTAATTGTATCTTTCTTCTCCTATTTTATCCCAGTTTTAAAATAACTTTTTATTTAGATTACTTCAAAAGAATTTAAAAGATTGCTTTTTCCTTTTGTATTATTATGAATTTTGTAACATCTCAGAGCCTATGAGCAATGAAAATGCTATATAACTTATATAGAAGTTATACATTTTCATTTTGCTGGCACTGTATGTAGTACAGTGACTAGCACATAAGTGCTCAACAAATTGTTTATAGTAGAACTGAACTAATTCAGGAGTAGAAGGGTTGTTAAGTATTGGAAATACTTGTTCATAGGCTACAATAAGTAAATTACAGCCACGGTCCATTAACTCTTGCATTAAAATATGCTCCATGGTTAAAAAGGACAGCAAAGAGTGATTTCGGTCTTCCCAGGTGGCTCAGCAGAAAAGAATCCATCTGCCAAGCAGGAGAGGTGGGTTCAATCCCTGGGTTGGGAAGATCTCCTTTAGAGAAGGAAATGGCAACCCATTCCAGTATTCTTGCCTGGGAAATCCCATGGACAGAGGAGCTTGATGGGCTACAGTCCATGGGATCACAATAGAGTCACACATGACTTAGCAACTAAAACACAACAAAAACAAGAATAATTTCATTAGTGTGACCATCTCATTTTGAACTGAGATGAGGGAAATAATGTATTAAGATAGCCATATCTTGCTTTAGGAGAAAAGGAAAGTTGAAATTAAAAAGCCCACTTTATTTTGAAGATAAAAGTAAGTGAATTAATTCACGAATTCTAAAGGAATAAATTAGTTAAGAATTGCCATATTGTAAAATATTCTGGTAAAATTTTGACCTTGAGTTCTTCCATATGCTGGATAATGATGTATTGTTTATTCATAACAGTTTAATTCTGAGTCAGAAATGCTGACTGTATCAGGTATGATTCACTCATGAAATCAAGTTAAAGGAAAAGGAGGTCTTCCAGCTTTAATGGAACCATGACACAGTCTCTACAGGTAGCTCAGGGAAGCTTTCAAGTTAACGTAAGGTTTCATGTGTACTTTTTTATGTTCAATTTTTCTATTATTGATACTTTCAGAAGAAAATAAACTGAAAATATGTTGCCTTTTTACACTTGAGTCTAGTGTATAAACTAGAGAAATATTTTATCCTTTCCAAACATTAGTGATTAAATAAATTGATAAGTTTTGTCCTACTTAGTTTCAGATAAATAATTTGACGCATAGACAAAGAAGGTAGGGAAGTCTTAGTTTAAGAGAACCCCAGATGAAACCATTGGTCAAAGAAATACCTGCATTCCACATTTACTGCAGCATTCTTCACAATAGCCAGAGTTTGGACCCAACATCAGTGTTTAAGAACAGATGAATGAATGAGGAAATGTGATTATATATGTGTATATACACACAAACATACGCACAATGGAATATTTTTAACCTTAAAAAAGAAGGAAATCCTGCCATATGCAATAACATGGATGTGACTGAAGGACATTATGTTAAGTGAAATAAGCCAGACAAAGACAGATTATGCATGGTGTCATTTAGATGTGGAACTCCTCCCCCACCCCACCAAAAAAAAAAAAGGTTGAATTGACAGAAATAGAGTAGGAAAATGGGGCTAAAGGGTAGGGAAAATAGGGAGAGTTGGGGCGGGGGGAAATGTTGTCTTATAACCTCAGGAGTTCTCTGGAAATCTAAACCAGGCTCCAATGCACAGAGAGCAAGGAGAGACTAGAGAGAGGCAGGCCACTCCATATGGGCAGGTGGAAGGTTCACTAAGCAGAGAACTTACATTCAAGGCTTATCTTGGGTGACTGCAAGATGAATAGATGTCTGCACCTACCCACTAGAATCTTACAAGTTTATATGCAAACCGGAACTGGATTCAGTCAAGTACACCATCCAGATGGCCTCAACCACACATTGTACTCCCAAGGCTGAGTCCTTGCAGTTAGCCACCACTGTGGGAAGTAGAACATACATTCCAAGGATAGGGGAAGGGTGAGGAGCCTCTGATTGCCTGGGTCCAGCTCTCAGGTCTACCAGCAGACACATCTTGTCCTTTCAATGACCTCTCCCAACCAAGGGGTACAAATTTTGTCATGAGTACAGTGAAAATCTAATTTATACCATGGTGACTGTAGCTGACACCACTGTATTATATCATTGAAATTTACTAAGACAGTATAATTAAATGTTCTGAAATACACACACACAAAGTAAATATATGGAGGTGATGGAAGTGTTAATTAACTTCATGAGGGGAATCCTTTCACAGTATATATGTATATCAAATCATTATATTGTATACTTTTAATATCTTACAGTTTATCTGTCAGTTATATCTTAAGAATGCTTTACAAAAAACAAAACACAGAATCCCAGGATCTACTTCATAAACCTCAGAAATATGTCACTCAACGGTATAAACAAAGCACTTACAAAGGAAGAGCAAACAAATGTCCATTTGAGACTTTTACAGTTTTTATACAGTATGCACTAATATGAATAAAGACTCTGGATACACGGGGCTCTTATTAGAGTACACTGTATTTTTAGAAACATTTATGTACATAGTCACTGCACTGAATGAATATCTAATTGTGAAACTGAAATGATTCTCTGTTTCTAAAAGCCTCCTTTTGTCTCATAGTCTCTTAGCAGGAATGGAATTAAAATATGTGTGTAAAATCTTTATTTTTCCAATGAAGGGTGATTGTTTAAATGGTTAGAAGTGGGATGCCATTGAGGACACTGTTACAGATTTGAGCTTTCCTTGAGTCAACCAGATTGGCTCTATTTCACAATCTCCCTCCTTACCTAGAAACTCAAGATCCCTGCCATAGAGGTCTTATAATAATAACATCAAAATTAAAAGTAAAATCATAATGTAATTAAACAACAAATAATCATGACAGTCAGATCATTTGCTTCACTGAACCCTCATATAATTGTATGAAAATTTCATATTGATTCCATAGATGTGGGAATTGAAACTTAGAGAAATTAAGTAAACTTTTAGATGTTACAGGGCTAGAAAGTATCACAACCAAGATTTAAACAAAACCTTCAGCATCCAAAGGCCATGAAATTAAGCTGTAGACAAGTGTTTCTGCTACTTAAACGTTTGCAGATATATTCTCATTAGTTTGAGAATTCTGTTTGCGTAAACTTGTATGGCTGCCATTAGTTCAGTATTTTCTAGTGAAAAAACAACTGGACCCCATCTGACATTGTAGTAAAGATAAACTATTTTGCTTTTTACTATTTTCCAAGATACTGATTGACCAGAACATGCTATTCATTCTGTTGGGAACTGAGGATAGAGAAACTAAGCACACAAAAATGCCTGCACTCTTGTGCATTGTGGCGAGGAAAAACAGATAATAAAATAAAATGCATAGAACTATAAAATGGTGTTAAATGATAGTGAACAAAATGAAACAGGGCATAGGGAGGAGATGAGGCGATCTATGAGGTTATGGGACTATGATTTAAAAGTGGGTGGTCAGTGAAACCTTCATTGAGAAGGTCATAGTTAATACCAGAATTGATTGGGGGTAATCAGGTAAAGAAAGCAAGCCTTCAAGTTATCTGGGAAAAGAGCAATCCAGGAAGAGGCAGTCTTAAGTAGAGAGCCTGAGCTGCAGGGTACCTGCTGTGTTCAAGGACCATCAGAGAGGTCAGTGTTCTGAAGCAGACTGAGCAAGGTTAAGGTATTAGAATGGAAAAGACATAGAACCAGATTAGGTAGAAATATGGAGGCCACCATATAGATTTAGATTTATTCTGAATGTGATGGGAGCTACATGGGCTCTGAGTAAAGGATTAAATTGATGTGAGTTTTCAGGGGAAAAAATCACTAGTTGCACTGTCAAAAAACAGATAGTAAAGGTCCAAAATAAGAACCATGTCAGTTAGGAGGCTACTGCAACAATCTAAGTAAGAAATAGGCTGGTGGCCATATATAACAGTATGTCTGAGGAAGGAAAGATTGAAATTCTGAATAGTTAGTATAGGGAGGAAAGAATATAGAGAAGACTGATGCCTAGAGCTCTAATTTTAGAGGTCAGAGAAATTAAGTAAATCAATAAAGGAAAGTGAGAAGAAGACACAAGAGAATTGGCATGAAAAACAAGAACAGTGTGGTATATGGAAAGCCAAGTAACATGTATGTTTCTAGAAAGGCAGTCATCAACCATGTTAGATGCTGCTGCTGCTGCTGCTGCTGCTAAGTCGTTTCAGTCGTGTCCAACTCTGTGCAACCCCATAGACGGCAGCCCACCAGGCTCCCTCATCCCTGGGATTCTCCAGGCAAGAACACTGAGGTGGGTTGCCATTTCCTTCTCCAATGCATGAAAGTGAAAATTGAAGTGAAGTTGCTCAGTCGTGTCCAACCCTCAGCGACCCCATGGACTGCAGCTTTCCAGGCTCCTCCGTCCATGGGATTTTCCGGGCAAGAGTACTGGAGTGGGGTGTCATTGCCTTCTCCGATGTTAGATGCTACTGGTTACTAAATACAATTAAGGTTACAAATGACCACTAGATTCACAATTTGGGGGTCACTGCTAAACTCAACAAGCAGTTTCAGTTGAGTGGAGGCCTCCAAGTTTGATAGAAAGAACTTTATATAGGGTAACATATTCATTTCTTAATTTATTTAATAAAATAAAAGTATGATTTGTTATCACAGACATTTTATCATTGAATTTTTATTTACTTCAAGGAAGAAATTTTAAGTAGGTAAAAACTTTAAAATCTTCCTGGGTTACATTTTGGGGCACACTTTTAAATTGACAGACTTGTTAAAATAGCAATTATTAGATATAAAAATTATTCATGTCCAAAAAGAACAATACAGCTTTGCTAATTTTATAGATTTGTTCTTGTTTAATTTGAAAATGCAGTTTTATAATTTTTTAGATCTGTAAACATAAAGAGTTTATACCTAGTATGTTTGACCATATTGGAGAAGGAGATGGCAACCCACTCCAGTGTTCTTGCCTGGAGAATCCCAGGGACGGAGGAGCCTGGTGGGCTGCCGTCTATGGGGTCACACAGAGTCGGACACGACTGAAGTATGGACGTGAGTCTGAGTGAACTCCAGGAGTTGGTGATGGACAGCAAGGCCTGGCGTGCTGCGATTCATGGGGTTGCAAAGAGTCGGACACGACAGAGCAACTGAACTGACTGACTGACTGAGAGGAGGTAAGTTTTGTTTCAGTCACCTAAGAATGTGGCCAAGCAAGGATTTCATGCATGAAAAATCTTTCAACAGAGAATGGAATCATTTTTATATAGCTGTAGTTTTCATCACCAAAAAGGTACATAATGAATTCCCAGTCTAACTGTTCAAATTTCTCTATAAGGATGAGTCCATGTAAAACAGTGCCTTGGTTTGATGATTTATCTTGACTGTCCTCCTCACCGATTTCTCTATTTCTTTTCCCTTACCACTTTGACCCTGCCTCTCGGAGCTGCCCTTTTTAGATATGATTACTCGCTTCCACAAGATATGACTTCACCACTCTATTCCCACCACACATTTTCAGACAATGACCCTCCCACCTTGGCCCAGGTCCCTAGAACTATCGATTCTAGTATATTCTCTGCTTGTTCAGATAAATAACAGAGCGCATTAGAGCTTGATTTTTGAGATGGAACTGAATTTTAAACAATAAAAGAGACCTGGAGTCTTCTTTCCAAAGCATTACATTTCACAGTCACAATCTCAATCCACAAATTTACTGACAAAGGCGATTTCAGGGTATTAGTACCGGTCATACTTCTTCCTTGTAGCTCAAACGGTAAAGAATCTGTCTGTGATGCAAGAGACCAGGGTTCAGTCCCCAAGTCGGGAAGATCCTCTGGAGAAAGCAATGGTAATTCACTCTAGTAACCTTGCCTAGAGAATCCCATGGATGGAGAAGCCTGGTGTGCTACAGTTCTTGGGGTTGCAAAGAGTCAGACACAACTGAGCAACTAATACACACACACACTTCTTCCGAACAGTACAACTTGAAATGGGGGGTAATAGTCTAGAAAGTAAAGATTACATGTGCACACGGGAATACAAGCTCCATGAGGGGCAGGATTTTTCAGTTTCATCTGGGACAGTGTCTGGTACAGGGTAAGGGCTCCGTAAATATTTGTTGCCCTAATAACTAAATTCAGACGAGCATTTTGTTGTTAGAGTGTATACATAAATCGCATGTCTATGCTCTGAATAGAAGCTGAGCAGCAAAGATTTCACTGGAAGCACCCAACTCTATATGGAAAACAGTGCTGTGTGAAACCAGGAACAGTGGACTAAGGGTCAGAACACCACTCCCTTAGGTTTATGACACTGAGCATGTTGCCTGTTCACCTTTGAGCTCCAAGCTCCTTATTTGTAATTTAACAACCCACTCCCTAGGATTGCTATGAGAACTAAACAAATGAATACACATGAAATGCTTTCCAAATGAAGTGCTCTACAGTAAAAAAAAAAAAAAAAAGGAAAGAAAGAAAGAAAGCAAGCAAAAAAAAAAAAGAACAACTGCTTTAGTCTTTTGCATTTCCAACAGAGTTAGCTGCCCACAATTCCCACTAGGATGACAGCTTTATCCTTAAGTGACTGTTCCCTAAATATTTGCCATATATGATATAAATATGGCTAAAGGAAAATAGGCAAAGGACATGAGAAAATAGCTAAAAGAAAAAAAATCAATCAAAAAGAAACAATGTTCAACATGTAACAATTTCATGTCTGTAACACCTCTGCAAAGTAAACAGCTCTTTGGAGCTTCTGCTGGGATCTCCGGAGCGAGTGATTATGCTCCGGGGTTTTAAGATCCTACCAGCCTCTTCCTCAGTCCTCTGCAATATTATTCTCTAGAAGGTCACAATGGGGTAAGGAGTCCACTAAGAGGGGCCTGGTGTTACTGGGTTTCCCTTCAATTCGGCAATTATGTACAGAGCACAAGAACAGGGCACTGAGATGTTGAGAGGTCCAGCTATGTGGAAAGTCATCTCCAGCACTAGGAACAAAATCTGACAGGTGACAGAGACATTCAGCACTCCAGTACAAGGAGGACAGCGCACCCTGAGCAGGACACAGGAGGGCTCGGGCCCTTGGCAACTGTGCGGTTTTAGGCAAGACTCTCAAACTCTCTCAGCCTCCATTTCCTCATTTATTATAACATGGCACTAACAATAGTGACTTATTCGTGAGGCTGTTATAAAATCAGTCAAAATATTCAGCAGAATACCAAGAAGATAACGAACTTTCAATAAAAGTTAACTCTTTTCTTTAGCATTATTATTATTAAATGACATAACAAAATTGCATAACCTTATGATGAGTAAGGCTTCCCTGGTGGTTCAGTCGGTGAAGAATCCACCTGCAACGCGAGAGACCCGGGTTCAATTCCCTGGGTTGGGAAGATCCCCTGGAGGAGGGCATGGCAACCCACTCCAGTATAGAACGGACCTCTTAGGGTGCCTGTCTCCTCGGACCGCCCGATGTCAGGTACCCCAGCGTTTCTCAGCCTGTGCTGACTCGCTGATTCGTGTCGCGTCGGGTATTACTCACCGTCCAAGATTGCCTGTCCTCGTATCACACTGTCCTCTTCTACCTTCCTTCTAAAATCAGGATTGACGTCTTACCCCCATCCCCAAACCTAGATCTTCCTAGAGTACTTCCTTCAGTTTCGACTTTATCCGGGACTCCCTCCTCGTCCTTAAGTTGTTCCTTTCGAGTGTCCCGTCCCGAGTAAGGACCGGTATTTTCCTCTCTCGTAACGATTCTTTGACGTTCTTCGTATCTCAAGTTCCGCTACCGGTGCACGCCTCCGTGTCCCCCCATTGTGTCACGGGACAGTAATGACAAAGGAGATCCCTTGTCCGACGCCACCCACCAGTCCGGATGGTCACTGTAGGCTTTTGTAGGTTCAAGTACGAGTTATCCCGTTGATCCATTCTTTTTTACTGAGAAAGCGTCGGGGTTGATGACTCGATATTTGGTTCTAGACCTCCCTTCTTAAGACGGTGAGTCTCGATTGTGACTAATTTATAAATAATAGAGGGTCCAGGATTTGTGAATCGTACTTACTAGTCCAAATCAAAGGGGTTGTTAGGTCATACCACCTAAGATTTCAGGAGCAAACGTTAACCCATTGACTCCCATATTTTTACACGTCGATGAACGGATTCCAGTGCGTCTACTGTTCACTACCTACGCCCTAAGTTTGGGTACAGGTGGTATGTCTCAGACGTACAATGATGATTCGTTAGGGGGAGCACGTCTCCTCTATTCATGAGACCTGCCCCTCGGTCTCCTGATCCAAGATCAGTTGTGGATAGGGATTTATCGACGCCTACTGAACTCCTTCGACGAAGTGAGAGCCCAAAAGGGTCAATATTATACTTGTCGTCCTTATTTGATGTGAATATCAGGGAAGACGGAGTTTATTAAACTATCACACTGAAGGATATGAGTCTGACAATTGATACATAAAACAGCGTCTTGGGAAAATGCAGATTCTTTCCACAACCTCTCATACTTTATACTGTATACAAAGTATACATAGTATACTTTACACTGTGTATAAAGCACTAGTGTGCGACTCAGCAGAGGACACACAGTTCCCTGCACTATCCACTAGGTCCCTGTTGAAAGTGAAAGTCGCTCAGTCATGTGCGACTCTTTGCAACCCCACGGACTATACAGTCCATGGAATTCCCCAGGCCAGAATACTGGAGTAGGTTGCCTTTCCCTTCTCCAGGGGATCTTCCCAACCCAGAGACTGAACCCAGGCCTCCCACCTTGCAGGCGGATTCTTTACTAGCTAAGCCACAACGGAAGCCCAAGAATACTGGAGTGGGTAGCCTATACCTTCTCCAGGGGGTCTTCCCGACCCAGGAATTGAACCAGGATCTCCTGCATTGCAGGCGATTCTTTACCAACTGTGCTATGAGGGAAGCCCCAGGTCCCTGTTGGCTATCTATTTTACACATAGTAGTGTGTATATGTTTGGAGAAAGAAATGGCAACCTACTCCAGTATTCTTGCCTGGAGAATTTCATGGAAAGAGGAGCCTGGCGGGCTGCAGTCCATGTGGTTGCAAAGATTCGGACACGACTAAGCAACTAACATGCACAGTGTGTGTATGCTAATTCCAGCCTCCTAATTTATCCCTTCCATAACCCCTATTTTCCCATTTTAACCTGAAGTTTATTTTCTGTCTGCAAGTCTCTTTCATTCTGAATTGAGCCAGTAGGAGGCTAAGGAGAACATAGGATGAAGAGGTTTGGGGGGAAAGAGTCAACATTATACAATAACCTGTAAGGGAAAAAATCTAGAAAAGTCTATGTGTATGTGTGTGTCCACATACATTACTGAATCGCTATGCTGTACACCTGAAACTACATGATACTGTAAATCAACTATACTTCAACAAAAAAATAAAATAAAAAATGAAAAGAAAGAAATCTAGGGCCTTTCCTGGTGGCTCAGTGGTAAAGAATCTGCCTATCAATGCAGGAAACACAGGTTCAATTCCTGATCTGGGAATATCCCACATGCCGAGGAACATCCAACCCAGGCACCATAACTATCAAGCCTGTGCTCTAGAGCCTGGGAGCTGCCGCTGCAGAGCCCACGCGCCACAGCTACTGCGCTGGATTGTCCTAGAGCCTGTGCCCTGCAACGAGAGGGCCATCACAGAGGCCACCGCGATGAGAAGCCCACGCACTGCAACTAGAGTGGCCCCAGCTCACCACAACGAGAGAAGAGCCCACGCCGCAACGGAGACCCAAGTACAACCAAAAAAAGAAAAAGAAGAAAGATACCGGAAGCAGTCCAAGAGGCTTCCCTCTTATTTCCACCCCCAGCACACTCAGACACACTCATACAGTCACCAAGTCATGCAGATCCCATCCCACCAACATCTCCTGGATCTGGTCCACGTCTCCATCACTACTCCACTGCACTCTCTGCTGCCTCACTGTTTCACTGCTTCTTTCTTCAACTGTCACTCCAAAGATGCCTCTCCGTCTGCAATCTCACTCCTCCAGGGCAATCAGCTTCAAATGCAAACTGGTTGTCTTCCTTGCCTAAAGCTTGAGAACCAGCCCTGCATCATGAGCTCCAGGGGTCAGGTGGGAACTCAGGTTTAGCTTAGCCCATAGGAGGAGCCCTTCACAATGAGCCTTTCGGCTCTGGTTTCACCTCCTCTACATCCCCCTCGAGGTGCTTCACTATAGACTCTCAGAACAGCCTCTTACACGTTCCTGGCAGCCAACCTGATGGAAAGCTCTTCTCCCTTCTTCTGGCTGGCCATTACTCATTCTTCAAAGAGTGTGTCAGTCCCACACTTCAAGTGGCCCTGCCTGATCCTTGCCCCCATCGAATATAAATATTCACTCTATGCTATCTCTCGACATAGACTACAAGCTCCTTGAGGACAGCAGCTCTCTGTCCCTGTTTGATCTCATTCCCAGGCCTGAGCATCAAGAGACGTGGAGCAAGCACCCAGGAACTGCTTGCTGAGTTTCTCCCAGTGATTCCAGGGTCAGAATCCTGGAAGGAGAATTACCTTGTGGTTCATGCACAGGTGCATCTTAGCCAGTCTCCTTTGATGTCAGCTTGCCTCTGAACATGACACACAGGCCAAACTAATACCCACCAACTCCACAGATAAGCAGTTGCGTGCTCACCTCGACCACTGAGCTGAACAAGAGTAACTTCCTTCCTAAGACCACCAGCTATTCCTATCTCAAGTCAGGCCTGAGAAATATTTAGGTGCCAACTCCTAACATACAGAGGGAAGCAATGGCAGGTGACTCAGGAGATCCAAGGTTTAATACTGAAGATACATTCTTTAGCCTCTTTCTTGTGGATAGGACCTAGGTCCTATTCATGTTTGTACACTCAACAATGCCTCACAAGTTAGTAGGTGTATAAAACATATGACATATGAATCAAACTTTTGATAGGGCCAGAATTCTGGATCTAATGAATTTAGACACCATTACATGTAATTTTGAATGATTTCCTTCACTAATCTACAATCTTTTTATTTTATTCATCTTTGTAATCTCAGTGTCTGAGATTTCCTTCTGGAGAAGGAAATGGTAACCCAATCCAGTATTCTTGCCTGGAAAATCCCATGAACTGAGAAGCCTGGTAGGCTATAGTCCATGGGGTTGCAAAGAGTCAGACATGACTGAGCGACTTCACTTCACTTTAACTTCAGTGTCTAGGACAGTCATAGCAGCCATACAATCAGCTTTTGTTGAATAGCCCTGAACTTGTCAAAGCTATCCAGCAAATGAGCTGGTGGCAAGACAGACTTCACCAGTTATCTGGTGACAGTAATCTTGCCAGTAACAATAGCTACTCCACTCATTCAAGAGATGCAACCAGAAGAATCCCTCCTCTTATGCAGAGAGTCCACCACTTCCCACCAGACCCGAGGGTAAAAGAACCTGGACAGCGGGGCTTAGCATCTTCTATCTTGTATGTCAGTCAGTTCAGTCTCTCAGCTGTGTCCAACTCTTTGTGACCCCACGGACTGCAGCACGCCAGGCTTCCCTGACCATCACCAACTACTGGAGCCTGCTCAAACTCATGTCTATTGTGCCGGTGATGTCATCCAGCCATCTCGTCCTCTGTCACCCCCTTCTCCTCCTGCCTTCAATCTTTCCCAGCATCAGAGTCTTTTTCAGTGAGTCAGTTCTTTGCATCAGGTGGCCAAAGTATTAGAGTTTCATCTTCAGCATCAGTTTTTCCAATGAATATTCAGGACCGATTTCCTTTAGGATTGATTGGTTGGCTCTCCTTGCAGTCCAAGGGACTTTGTATGTACAAGGGACTTTCTATGTACCAGGTCACACTGTGTATGTGAAGACCAGTGTGTGTGAATAAGTATGTGCATCAATGTAAGGACAGCTTAAAACTGTCACCAGCATCTGTATGGTCAGGATGATATTCTAGGTTAACCATTGGCTGGCTTTCTCTAGTTTTATGCCATGTTGGGAAGCCATATTCCTGGATATGGGCCACGTGGTGTAGGTGTATCAGAACAAGTCTCTAACTACAGGTGGGAAATTACAACCTCTGACCATACCTCTGCCAGTAACTAGTTGGGGCTCAGAATCTCTAAATCCTCTTCTTTCCATCTGTAAATAAATAATCTATCTACTGCACATGGCTGTTACAAGGAACAAATAAGAGCCCAGAAGCAAAGGTGCTCTGAAAACTATGCCATACTTTATACACACGCTCTCTGTATATGCCTGTCTCAGCAGCTCCTGGCTTGGCTATCCCTGCCCTGGTTTGGAGACAGCACGATGCCTCCCCCAAGACTCTCTCCCTCTCTCCAGAAAGCCTGGGAGCAGAGGGTAGAGGTGATGGGATAAGGGTCCCTTTCTGTTTGCATGAGCCTTCCGCCCTGTCACCCCTGATTGCGCCTCAGGACATGCTTCTGCAGCTCTGGTTTGTTTCCATGGAGACAGGAAGCTCTGCTTCTCTTCAAGCCTAAGCTAATGGTTTTCATCAAATCCCATTTCCTCTGAGAAAAGTAAAAATGCGACAAAGCTTCTATCCACAGTTCCTGTTTAAATACACTGAGCCTCTCAAACATACCTCTGAGCCCTCTACCCACCTAGGCCCGTGCCTCCAGGATGGGGGCCACAGTCACTTTCACACCTGGTGGGCCATGAGCACTCGTGTGGGCTACCTGCCCTCCCTTACCAGGCTCTTATCATTTGCCCAACAGAGGCTCCTCCTTCCATAGCTCTTTTTCTGCTTTAGGAAGCCTCGGGGCCTAACATTAAATTGCCTGCAGGTCTGGGTCATATGCCCCAGAGATAAAACCTTCAGAGCTTCTCCCTGGTTTATACATGCAACTCCCAACCAACCCCTTACTCCAAGCAGAACACCTACATCCCCATGCAGGGGCATGTGAGAACTAGACAAAGAAAGAGAGAGAACCCACACCCCCACCACCCTGTACATAGAACTAGCTGCTGCCGAACTGTCTGCAGACACACCAGTGAAACCACATAGGTGTTGAACATCAGAAGGAGAAAAAGAAACCAGGACAGAACTATTCCAGCTCCAGCCCATAAGGCCCCTATTGTTAACACTCTTTTAAATGTCAGCATTTCTTCACATCAGCTGTTCCCAGCTGCTGCTGTCACTTCCTAACCTTTTCCAGAAGTGCTAAGGAGGCACGCGCCATGCTACTTGTGTTTCATCTCCCAACCTGAGGAGCACACCTTCCAGTCAAAGAGGAGCTCAGAGTCTCACAGTGGGCTCGAGCCCAGTATCATAGGCCGCTACTTGGATGATAGCCACCTGCACCTAACAGTGAGAGAAAATGAGAATCAATATTATCAGAGGGGTAAGAGCTGATGGTTTTTCCTGTGGTCATGTATGGATGTGAGAGTCGGACTGTGAAGAAGGCTGAGCGCTGAAGAATTGATGCTTTTGAACTGTGGTGTTGGAGAAGACTCTTGAGAGTCCCTTGGACTGCAAGGAGATACAACCAGTCCATTCTGAAGGAGATCAGCCCTGGGATTTCTTTGGAAGGAATGATGCTAAAGCTGAAACTCCAGTACTTTGGCCACCTCATGTGAAGAGTTGACTCATTGGAAAAGACTCTGATGCTGGGAAGGATTGTAGGCAGGAGGAGAAGGGGACGACCAAGGATGAGATGGCTGGATGGTATCATAGACTCGATGGACCTGAGTCTGAGTGAACTCCGGGAGTTGGTGATGGACAGGGAGGCCTGGCGTGCTGCGATTCATGAGATCGCAAAGAGTCGGACACGACTGAGCGACTGAACTGAACTGAAGAGCTGACGGCTACTCCATGCCACATCTAGGCCTTGGCCTGGGAGAGGGATATTGCTATCCCATTTCATAGGGGAGGAAGCAGGCCCAGAGTAACTTGTCCAAATGCACAACACTAATAAGCAACAGGGTTAGGATTTCACCCATGGAAGAAAAAACCATGACAAACCTAGACCACATATTTAAAAGCAGAGACATCGCTTTGCCAACAAAGATCCACAGAGTCAAAGCTATGATTTTTCCAGTAGCCATGTATGGATGTGAGAGTTGGACCATAAAGAAGGCTGAGCACCAAAGAACCAGTGCTTTCAAAGTGCAGTGGTGGAGACGACTCTTGAGAGTCCCTTAGACAGCAAGGGAGATCAAACCAGTCAACCCTAAAGGAAATCAACCCTGAATATTCATTGCAAGGACTGAGGCTGAAGCTCCAATACTTCGGCCACCTGATGCAAAGAGCTAATTCACTGGAAAAGACCTTGATGCTGGGAAAGATTGAGAGCAGGAGGAAAAGGAGACGACAGAGGATGAGATAGTTGAATAGCATCATCGACTCAATGGACGTGAGTTTGAGCAAAGTCTGGGAGATGGTGAAGGACAGGGAAGCCTGGTGTGGTGCAGTCCATGGGGTTGCAGAGTCGGATACGACTTAGTAACTAAACAACATGACTGTCAGATGCCAAAGCTCGCACTTCTCCCAACCTACCATGCTTTCCCACCAGGATAAATATGTAGAATTCAAAGAGGCAATTTCAAACTAGAGCTAGTACATCGGAGCGGAAACAGTCAGACACAGGATTGTCTTTCAGTGCCAGTGTTCTGTCCCTTTCTAGCTCTGTTAAGACACGTTCTCAACCCATACTGGAACTTTATCTGGAACATCACTGACTTGTTATTCAAAAGTGAGAATCTGACTTGAATTTTTCCAACTAAAACATGGACACACTTAGGAAAAAAGTAAGGACAAAATGTAGCAGATAAGATTATACAAACGGGAGATTATCCCCTCAGTAGAAATACAAGAAGAAAGAAGTCTGTGGCCAGACCCATCCTGGGCAGCCATTGAAATAGAGCAGTTAAGTTGCAGCTACAGGATATGTGGAGACAATTACCTATTGAGCATAAAGGATGTCAATGAATGCTCACTGAATGAGTACCTACTTAAGAAATCCCATTACATCTGTGACTCTCCACTCCAGACACACACTATTAAGAACTTCATACTGTCTCCTGTTTTTCCTTCATAACCATTTCACAAGTCACCCAAGGCTCTTAGTACTACAGAGGTGACTAATACAATCAGAGTTTTCTCTTAATCTTCCTGCATCTGGTCTCTCCCCAGGCCAATCTTATTCCTGTGGAAGAGAGATTGGTCTCTTTTTCAGGTCAATGTCTTATACACACCTTTTGTTCTATACTTTCTGTGTGTGTGCAACCATTATAAAATTTAATTTCTATTTTTCTCAAAGTTATGCATGTTGTGCTTTAAGGTCAAATGTTTTTTAAAGCTTATAGTGAAAAAACAGCAGCCCACGGCCTCACCCTTTCTCACCCCTGAATCTGACTCCCCATAGGCAACCGCAAGGATGAGATGGCTGGATGGTATCATAGACTCGATGGACCTGAGTCTGAGTGAACTCCGGGAGTTGGTGATGGACAGGGAGGCCTGGCGTGCTGCGATTCATGAGATCGCAAAGAGTCGGACACGACTGAGTGACTGAACTGAACTGAAGAGCTGACGGCTACTCCATGCCACATCTAGGCCTTGGCCTGGGAGAGGGATATTGCTATCCCATTTCATAGGGGAGGAAGCAGGCCCAGAGTAACTTGTCCAAATGCACAACACTAATAAGCAACAGGGTTAGGATTTCACCCATGGAAGAAAAAACCATGACAAACCTAGACCACATATTTAAAAGCAGAGACATCGCTTTGCCAACAAAGATCCACAGAGTCAAAGCTATGATTTTTCCAGTAGCCATGTATGGATGTGAGAGTTGGACCATAAAGAAGGCTGAGCACCAAAGAACCAGTGCTTTCAAAGTGCAGTGGTGGAGACGACTCTTGAGAGTCCCTTAGACAGCAAGGGAGATCAAACCAGTCAACCCTAAAGGAAATCAACCCTGAATATTCATTGCAAGGACTGAGGCTGAAGCTCCAATACTTCGGCCACCTGATGCAAAGAGCTAATTCACTGGAAAAGACCTTGATGCTGGGAAAGATTGAGAGCAGGAGGAAAAGGAGACGACAGAGGATGAGATAGTTGAATAGCATCATCGACTCAATGGACGTGAGTTTGAGCAAAGTCTGGGAGATGGTGAAGGACAGGGAAGCCTGGTGTGGTGCAGTCCATGGGGTTGCAGAGTCGGATACGACTTAGTAACTAAACAACATGACTGTCAGATGCCAAAGCTCGCACTTCTCCCAACCTACCATGCTTTCCCACCAGGATAAATATGTAGAATTCAAAGAGGCAATTTCAAACTAGAGCTAGTACATCGGAGCGGAAACAGTCAGACACAGGATTGTCTTTCAGTGCCAGTGTTCTGTCCCTTTCTAGCTCTGTTAAGACACGTTCTCAACCCATACTGGAACTTTATCTGGAACATCACTGACTTGTTATTCAAAAGTGAGAATCTGACTTGAATTTTTCCAACTAAAACATGGACACACTTAGGAAAAAAGTAAGGACAAAATGTAGCAGATAAGATTATACAAACGGGAGATTATCCCCTCAGTAGAAATACAAGAAGAAAGAAGTCTGTGGCCAGACCCATCCTGGGCAGCCATTGAAATAGAGCAGTTAAGTTGCAACTACAGGATATGTGGAGACAATTACCTATTGAGCATAAAGGATGTCAATGAATGCTCACTGAATGAGTACCTACTTAAGAAATCCCATTACATCTGTGACTCTCCACTCCAGACACACACTATTAAGAACTTCATACTGTCTCCTGTTTTTCCTTCATAACCATTTCACAAGTCACCCAAGGCTCTTAGTACTACAGAGGTGACTAATACAATCAGAGTTTTCTCTTAATCTTCCTGCATCTGGTCTCTCCCCAGGCCAATCTTATTCCTGTGGAAGAGAGATTGGTCTCTTTTTCAGGTCAATGTCTTATACACACCTTTTGTTCTATACTTTCTGTGTGTGTGCAACCATTATAAAATTTAATTTCTATTTTTCTCAAAGTTATGCATGTTGTGCTTTAAGGTCAAATGTTTTTTAAAGCTTATAGTGAAAAAACAGCAGCCCACGGCCTCACCCTTTCTCACCCCTGAATCTGACTCCCCATAGGCAACCGCTTGTAATTCTTTTACCTGCTTCTTCTAGTACTCATTTCCAATTTTCTAAATATTATACTTATACAACTGATATTTCTTAATCTTTCAGTTTTAGGTATTGCTTAGGGACTTTCCCATTGTGGAACCTAAAATTTTAGTCTCTGACATTCCCTTCTCCTCCCCCTACTTATTCTCTCCTATGCTCTCAAGGCAACCAAAGCACCATAGGGGCTATCTCAAAATCCATTGTGAACAATGCACATCTGACTGACAGTTGACCTGTATGGAGTACCTACTTTGCTTGTATTCCTTTGGTGATAACACTTCTGTATTTTGTGGAATTCATTGCTTAGACTGATGTATGTGTGTGCAAATACATACAAATATCTATATATTCACATACATATAGTTTTGGAAAAAAGCATTAAACTCTTCTAACTGTATTAATACACACTGGGAATTATTAATTGCATTTTTTCTTAAAGATATCATTTTTACAAACTTCTGTCATTCTACTCAAGTCTGAACTTGGTGTTCCCTAGACTTTCGGACAGTTAGCATCCTAGACTTCCCTTCATCATCATCCTGGAAAACTTTCTTCCTCTCTAATGAATCTCTTGTTTCCATAAGTCACATATCCTTCTCCCTCCTCAACGAATTCCTTATTTTTAGTGACTCGCATTCTCTAGTAGCTTCTTCAGAAAGAGTGTCTCAAAATATTGTAATTTTATCCTCACAAATAATTGATATTTTCGCTAGGTATGGAATTCTATCTTGGAAATTTTTTTCCTTCAGAAAGTTTTAGGAGGTTTTCTATTGGTTCCTAACTTTCAATATCATTGAGAAGTCCAAAGCCATCCTAACTCCAGATTCTGTATAGATAAAATTCATCCCCTTAATAATCACCAGAAGCTTACAGAATATTATCTTACTCAGATGCTCTGAAATGTCATGATTTATCTTGGAGTGGTCTTTTCTCTTTCATTGTGTTGTCAGTGGGCATTTTTCTTATTAATTCATCTGTTCTCAGTTATCTCCAAACCCACCTCCCATTTCCTTGCCATATAAATAACTGTTACATTATATTCAGTGTATACTTTTTAATGAATTTTTACAAACTGTGTACATTTTTTATTTATGTGGATGATACTATACTGTTATAGTATATGCTCTCTTAGTTATGGATACCCAGATTTTTGCTAAGTTTGCACTATAAAAACCTGTTAGAATATCTTTGCACATGTATCAACAGATCTTTTAAATTTGGCAATGTGAGTTTACTAGTTCTAAGAACATTTTTGGTATTTTTCTTTGTTAATTTTTTTCTATCCATTTCCTGTTTTATGGAATTTTTATTAGTTACCTCAGCAGGAAGTGGGCCTGTCTCTTATACACATCTAGATGTGTATAAGAGACAGGTTCAGTGTTGAAACAAATCTTTCATTTTCTTATTTTTGTTCTACTTTCTGTGTGATTTCAACTTTATAGTCCTACCATTTACTATTTGCTTATTACATTTTTATATTTTTTATATTAATTCATTGTACATTAATATAAATCTTACATTAATTATTTTACATTAATTTCCAAATGCTCTTAACTGCTAAGTGTTCTTTTTCATAGCAATCTACTATCTTGTGGATAATCTCTTCTATCTCTGCTGATATCAATTATGCTTTAAAAAAATTACCTTCTGCTCCCTTCATTATTCATATTCCCTCAAGCTCCTTCTACCTATTTATTATTTTGATTTGTCTTTGTGTTGGACCTTTTCTTTGAATGCTGATGACCCATAACTCTGTTCATATTTAAGACAAGGTACAAAAGGCTTGTTGGAAGCTCCTATGAATGGTTGGAGCTTATAGAATGGTTGAGGTGGGGAGTGTAGTGGTGACTGGTACTTGCCTCTCCCAAAGATGTGTCCGCGTCCTAATTCTTGGAATCTGTGAATGCTCCCTTATTTGGAAAAAGGTAATGCAATTAAGGATCTTGAGATGAAGAGGTCATCCTGGATTATCCAGATGACACTAAATCCAACAACAAGTGTCCTCATAAGAGACAGACAGAAGGAGATTTTAGACAGAATAGGAGGCAATGCAGCCAGAGAGGCAGAGACTGGAGTGATACAGTCACAAGCCTAGGAATGCCTGGGACCAACAGAGGCTAGAAGAAGAAGGAAAGAAATTCTCTCCTAGATCCCTTGGAGGTAGCATCACCCTGCCAGATTTTGGCCCTCTAACCCCCAGAACTATGAGACAATTTCTCTCATACTTTTAAACCACCTGGTTTGTGATAATTTGTCAGGGCAGCCAACGGAAACTAATAAGTGAACCTCACCAAAAGTGATGGGTCAGACCATTTTTCTGATCACCCTCAAATATCAGGATACAGAGGTCTTTTCTCTTCAGATGGATGGTTTTCCACAGAGGACTGCTGTGAAACCCTCTCCCCCTCCTTCCCCAGACTGCTACAGTTCTGAGAGCCAAGCAGTAGAACTGGGCTGGAAAGATGACATCCAGTTTGTGGACTTTCATATAATACTCCTGCTTTCATCACAAGAGATCAACCCCATTCTAATATTAAACTCTGCTTAAACATGGTGGATTGAACCAAGTTGGTCAGCTCCTGTGTGTCCACAAATCCAAGCTTTTCTGATTCAGCCTTGACAGAGAGGAAATCTTCTAACTAGGCTGGCATGGAGTTGGGTGGGGCAGGCACCTGTGAGCATTGTTTGGTTGAGGGGAGGACGTATCTAAATGTTCCTTACAAGGATTTATGAAAAATCTTGTTTTAGCATCCCCCATAACCCAGCTTTACATGATGCTTCAATTCCCAACCCTTTCTTGGCTCTCATTTTTTTTATTGGCATTCCTCATTGTAGTTAATGGAGCCTCAGCTTTCATGCCACTAGATTAGTTATCATTTACTCTCCGTCTTCAAACATTTTGTTGGCAGCTCTCATTTGTTTTCATATCCTCTCCTATTCTCTCTGTCACTGTGTCCTTCTCAAAATTTATTTCCTGTGTTTGTGGATGTACAAGAGATGGCCAACTTGGTTCAATCCACCATGCTTAAACAGAAGCACCACTTTATATAAATGTCCATTTCAAGAACATTTGCCATTCAGACAAGAAATTATGTTCAGTTTTGCTCAGAAAATAGAAGACCCTCTTCAACCCTGTTTTTGACCTTTTATTTTCTCCTTTCAATTCCCAAAGTGAAATTTCCACTCAGGTTAAATTAGGTCACATCATAGTCTTCTCACTCTCCATAACAAATCCCATTTTCTCATGTTGGCTTATGGGGTGGTGCTCCTTTTCTGGAATATTCACACCCATGTATTCTATTTTATTCTATTACATATTTTGCATCCCAAGCAAAATCCCAATCCTTTATGAAACCATTCCTGATAACTTCAGACTATATAGATTTGTCCCTTCCCCAGACAAATGAACTATATCTTATATTAGCCAGTAAACAAACTCCTGCTCCCTAACTGTTTCAAGTGTTGGTGTTGTCTTTTCAGCAAAACATAAGTTTTTTAAGGGCAAAACCCATGCCTTAAACTTTATGTGTTCCTTGAAACTTTATGTGTTCAATGCTTATCATGGCATTGAACACTGAATGTTTGTTAACTGATGTACAGTAATTCATGCCACAAATATGAAATTTGATGTCCAATACAAGATAGAGTAAGAACCTTTTGAGGATAAAGCCTGCATCTTATTAAACATTATATGCCTAACAACCAGCACAACATTTGACAAAAATGGTCTCTCTTGAATGATGGAATGAAAGGATGGATAAGTGGACTCTCACTACATATCATGTTCAATGTTGTACCAATTTAAAATTTTTAATTCCTAAGAATGCTAAAGATGATCAAAATGACTGTATTCCAAGCATCTGGGGCAGCTTTTGGCCCAAAGGGGCTGCTCAGAAAGTGAGGGTTGCATGAACGAATTTGCAAGAAGTCCAGAGCATTAGTTTATAGTCAGAAAGAAGAGAAGAGAGAAACATCTGGCTTACCCAGAAAGCACTCCCAGGACAAGGTTGAGAACAAAGAAGGATCCAATGATGATGAGGGGGATGAAGTACAGCCAATTCCAGGTGGCTCCTAAGGCATCATTGGTCTGAAAGAAAGAAAAATGGTTCTTCAGTATTATACTTCATCAAAACCATCTGCCAGGTGAAGGCCTCCATTCCTGCAGCTTCACACGTAGGGTTATGCAACAAGCACAGTGCAAAGCAGATAAACATTGCATTGCTTCACTCCCGATTTGATGTGATTGTAGATTAACTCATTCTCCCATGTATACTGTGCAGGACACCATGTCACACTGACACAACATGCATTTGAATGGTCTAATATCCTCACCCAATGGATAACACTCCAGAAAGGTCAAATATTTTTTTAAGATCACATAAATAATCACTAGTGTTATAGTGCTTGGTGATGTGGGTTCCAAGCCTTTCTACTCTAAATTAGGCAAATTCTCAAAAGACAGAGGAAGGTACATCCATCATTTTAGTCCAGGGATTCTGGTAAAGACCTTGACAGGTTGCTTGGGAGAGATAAGTGTTATCCACGTCCTGCTCAGCTCCTGACCCTGGGCTCTGGCTTCCTTCCTTCCATCACATCATGGTCCAACAGTACACAGTTAGACCAGGCCAGGCCCTGGGAAGGCTCTGGAAAAAACAAGGAATAAATCTAGATTTGAAAAGGGATCCCTTGTTCTCTCTGTAATGCTAACACATCGTGAACTAAAACCCGCATGGAAATCTACATTCTGGATTCTAATACCACAAGTGTGATGCCAGGCCTCTGAATGGTAGGGGTTGAGGGAGGATCATACCACGTGGCTCAGTCAACTCCCCCACTCCTCCCCCCCCCAAAAAAAATCAACTCTTGGTAGGATTTCTCATTAAGCACCTTGAAACAGTTTTGGGACATTTTGAAAGTCCCATCTAATACTTGGATCTCTCAATTAAACTTTCCCTTGAGTCTCTCTCCCCATGATATCAACCCCAAATCTTCCTAATTAATCCACTTGAACTACATTTTGCATACATAGGGCTTTGAAATCCTTCCCAATCCCATCCTACTCTCTCACACACAAACTTTTAATACTTGTTTGAAACTCAACAGTTTCTGGAAAGATATTTTATTCCCAATTCACTGGAGAAACAAAGCCAGGCCATCCAAATCAAATGCCATGCCTAAAATTTGCACACTAAATTAGCAAAACGAAAAATTTCTATGGCAAAGTGTGTCTCGTCCCTGTTGTACCTTTTTTTCCCTCTCACTTTGCCAACATATTTTGATTCATCATCTTCCTGCTTCCCGTGGACTTCTATGACATTCTATCTTGTTTTTCCCCCAAATTATCTCATTTTCCTTCTGCTTCCCAATCAAATATGTCAGCCCATAAAATACAGCCTCCCACTGATCATGGCAACTATCACTGCACAATATATTTTTCCATTAAAAAACAGCTTCTAAAGCAACCTCTTTCACCAAACTTGTCTCTTTGTCTTGCCCCTACACTATTGAGAGAGGTATGTTTGCAAATGAAGCAGAATAAGAGTTAAAAACAAATACCTTCTGAACTGAATGAACAAAAGCAGAGATCTGCCAATTTCAGTATATAAGAGCCAGTGTTTTGGTTCAACAGGTCTGGTAAGTCAAATGCAAACAAAGATGAGGGCCAGACCTTAGAGGAAACCGCTCCTGGTATCAGAAGGAAGATGCAAAAGAACTAGATGTCAAGGGCTACAGGGGGTTTGAATGGACATCAGTTCAATTCAGTTACTCAGTTGTGTCCGACTCTTTGCAACCCCATGGACTGCAGCACGCCAGGCCTCCCTGTCCATCACCAACTCCCAGGGTTTATTCAAACTCATGTCCATTGAGTTGGTGATACCATCCAAACATCTCATCCCTTGCCGTCCCCTTCTCCTCCCACCTTTAATCTTTCCCAGCATCAGGGTCTTTTCAAATGAGTCAGCTCTTCGCATCAGGTGGCCAAAGTATTGGAGTTTCAGCTTCAGCATCAGTCCTTCCAATGAATATTCAGGACTAATTTCCTTTAGGATGGACTGGTAGGATCTCCTTGCAGTTCAAGGGACTCTCAAGAGTCTTCTTCAATACCATAGTTCAAAAGCATCAATTTTTCGGCGCTAAGCTTTCTTTATAGTCCAACTCTCATATCCATACATGACTACTGGAAAAACCATAGCTTTGGCTAGATGGTGCTTTGTTGGCAAAGTAATGTCTCTGCTTTTTAATATGCTGTCTAGGTTGGTCATAACTTTTCTTCCAAGGAGCAAGTGTCTTTTCAACAACTCTGTGGCTTAGACAGTCACCCCCACCCTTAGCACTCTTTGGCAGCAAGAACTCAGTCTGATCCCAGTACCCTAATCAGGGCTCAAGTGCCAATAAGCATTAGTTGGTGTCAGCAATAGCAATGATGAAATTGTGGCTTTTAAGCTCTCTTTGGTCCCAGGAGTGACTGTGCTATGTCTTGAGGATGGTGAGAGCAATTTCAGTTGGGTGACTATTTGCCAAAGATGTTGCAGAGTGAAGAATAATTTCCAAATTGTGGTCTTCTTATTGCTAGTGATCTGTAAGATGTTCACATGTTCTGAGGAAAATGAGCTTCTGGAACCAAAGAAACTCAGGAAACACAGCAGATTTTATTTTTGCATTATCCTGTGAGAAGACCCACCCTAAAGAAATAGTATTCAAGTTGTTTCCTCCATCATTTCATATGCATCCTTGGTTACAAACCTCCTTTTCAACAGAAACCTATTAACGTATCAGAAAACACAGCCCATGAAATACAGGGATAGGACTCCCCTTCACTGGCCCAGAGTCTGGGATATGCTTTCTAACTCTTCTCTAAAATACTCAATGTGTTGTGAGAATGTTTTGGTTTTGCTTTAACCTACATTAAGGCAAGAGCCTTCACTGTCCACTCATTTCTGTACCTGGCACCTAACAAATTATTTGGCACAATAGGTGCTCAGCCAATCAGTAAATGACCACAATTTGAGTAAAATGATTCTCAGGTTTAAACTATGCCAAAAATAAATTCATTCTGATATTCTCCCCAAGCTTTATCTGAATTGCATTTGAAAAAGTCATCCACCATGGTATTGGAGCCTGTGGGATAAGAAGAGGAGAAAGGAAAGAGAAGGAGAAAATGAATATCTAGGAGGACCCCGGCACCATGCCCTGCTGCTGCTGCTGCTAAGTCACTTCAGTCGTGTCCGACTCTGTGCGACCCCATAGACTGCATCCCACCAGGCTGCCCCATCCCTGGGGGTTATTAAGGATGACTGACAGCTTAAAAGGTTCTTCTGGAGAAAGCAGCCTGACAGCTCCCCTAGATTATTCACAAAACTTTTAATAGACCCGCTGTACCCTTGCTACACCTTCCTCCTCTCCCTTCAGTTTCCCCTCCCATCCTTCCTCTCCAGGTGGCCTCACAATCTCACCTCCTGTGCTTATCAGTGGATCAATGACAGGTCCACTAGGGCAAGGGAACAAACCTCAGCAGGAAGTGGGCAGGCTTGGGACTTCACACCTCCCTCCTCCAAAATGGCAAGGTTCTTTCTGATGCTAATTAGAGTTTCAATCTCTTTCTGATTCATCATTATTATAACCTTAAAATTGTCCAGTGTAGGAGAGACAACTACTGCAGTATCTTTTGAGATGGAAGGAGAAAAAAGCACTCAGCAACTCTGAAGGCAGCAAGTGCCCTGACACCATATGAGGTGGGAGTCAGGAGTGCCAGGCAGAAAGTCGCCAGTTCAGCTCCAGAGTTGTGACTGTGCTCCCTCTCGGGGTGGGCGTGCCTATCTGTGGCACAGCAGGCGGTGGGAGAGCAGAGGGGCTGCCTACGTGAGAGGAAGCATCTCCCCTTCCCTTCTCTCCCTCCAATACCCACCTCCCCCACCCGCTCAGCTTCTGTGATCCCAAGCACCTTGGGTGTGGGAGTATCACTTCATTCTCCCTACCGATTCTTCCCTCAGGGACAGAACAGTCACCCTAAGTACTCCATGCAAGATTGAGAGAAAGAAGACCTTTCCCAACACGGTCCACTGATTTCTGGTTCCAGGAGAGTCTCACGGTGGAAGCTTCCCTGCCCAGCCCAGTATTGTGGAGCAGCTAAAGTATAAACCAGCCCCTCCTTGCAAAGAAGGCTTGACAGTGCATTCCAGCCTCCTCCTTCCCCACCATTCATGGAACACCTACTCTGTGGCAGGCAGTACCGAAGACAGCTTTTCTTTGGAGCAGTGTCCTCTTATTTAAGATGCTGAGTCTCCTCCCACTGTCCCAGTCAAGCCCCTAGACTCGACAGGCTGGCTGGCCTCCACCTCTCTCACCTCCCAATTCCCTGAGTGACACACACTCGCACACGTGTGCAGGGCGGGGGTGATGACAGACAGAGAAAGCACTGGAGGTGGCGGCCCACCTGCACAGGGAGCACTCAGCGGGGAGCAGGCTCGACACAGTGGGGATGTGTTCCTCTGGGAACCTGCTTGACTGGGGGTGGCGAGCCCACCCACTCCCTGGGCAAACAGGCACACATGGCAATTATCACATTAATCTCCGGGGGATGGGGGAGATGGTGGAGGGCAGGGGTGGGAGGAGCCGGATTGGGGAGAAAGAGGGGGATGGGGTGGCAGGAGGCAGGGGGTCCCATGGCTTTCCTGGCGCAAGGCTGAAGGCAGTGCTTGCCTCTGTAGTTGGAAGCAGGTCTCTATCAGGGTTCCACAGGGCTCTGTGGAAAACAGGCCGAAGAGCCTCCTCTTGGATGGCCACGCCTTTCACAGAGCAGCTTCCACCAGGGAGGCTGAATGACATATGGCTGCAGAATTGGGAAGTTGATGAGTTGGGACTGGGAAAATATGAGGGTTTTTTTTTAGGGGAAAAAAGGGTCCTTCCGGGAGAAAAAAGAAAAAAGTCTCTCGGGTACACCTGCTTCCCAGGCTGGAGGCGCCAGCAGGCAAGCTCCAGCCTGGCCCCCATCAGGGTTTCTCGGCGAGTGCGTCACTAGTATCTTGGGCTGGATGACTCAAGGCTGGGTTGGGGAGGAGGAGGCTGTCCTGTTCACTGTATTTGCAGGATCCCTGGTTTCTACCTATTAGATGCCAACAGCATTTTTCCCAGTGTGACAACACAAAATGGCTCCAGAACTGCCAAACATCCCGGCAGGGGTGGGGGGCAAAAATGGCTTACTGTTGAGAACTACTGGCTTAGAGACTCTGGTCTCAAAGACAACTTTGGAATTACTAACTGAACTCAAGTCAAGGATGGCTGGAGCAGCAGTCCTGGGCTGTCAAAGAGGCCAGGCCATTCATCTCAGCAAAAACATCTGTCCAAGGGGACTTCCCTGGTGGTCTAGTGGTGAAGACGCCACACTCCACTGCAGGGAGCGCAAGTTTGATCCTTTGTCAGGGAACTAAGATCTTGCGTGCCACGTGGTGAGGCAAAAAAAAAAAAATGTGGGCAGAGACCAAAGACAATTCCACAGTTCCACCTTCCCTGATGGTATGATAACTGGGCACCCAGCACTGCCCAGCTTGCTGGCCTCCCCGGGCCCGCACTTCATTCCAGCACCAAGTGAACACCTCCTTTTCATCTTGAGAGACTTGAAGTCCACGTTTGAGTGCCAGAAGTCATGTGTTGTACGACAAATGTGTGGACCATGTATTAATACTGGGTGACAGATATTCTCCTAGATACTGGGGATAAATGATGGACAGAACAGTCCCAGGTCCTGATCCACATGAAGTAGTATAATGGAGAGACCCCCATTAATTAAGTGAGCTCACATGGCCTGTTCGACTTTAAGCTGAGGGGAGGGTGATGAAGGACCACAGCGGGAGCTGACCTGCAGGTGCATCTGATCTGGTTCAGGAAGTCAGCAAAGGATTTGCTGAAGCTTTCAGAGTAAAGCGTCACATGAGTCTAAGAAACTACCTTGGCAATCGCAACGGAGGTTAGAAAGACAGAGGAAAGGTTTATCATGGAGGGGAAAGGGAGAGGAGGAAAAGGTTTAAATTAAGAAGTGCTCACAGTAATAAAAAACAAGCTTACGCTTACCAAAGGGGAAAGGGGGATAGTGGGATAAATTAGAAGCTTGAGATTACCATATGCATGTTACTATATGTAAAATAATATATAAAATAGATAACTGAGAGGGACCTACTATATAGCAAAGGGAACTCTATTCAATGTTTTGTGATAATATGTAAGGGAAAAGAATCTGAAAAAGAATGGATAGATGTGTGTGTGTAACTGAACTGCTGTGCACCTGAAGCTAACATGTTGTAAATCAGCTACACTTCAATTAAAAAAAAAAAAAAGATTAAGAAGTGCCAAGAGGTAGGGGACACAAGAGAAGAAAAATGAGGGCAGGGAAGGAACGCTGACACCGAACTCCTGCCTCTTTGCAGTAGCAGCCCCCAGGCACCTGGGTGGATGTTGCACTGAAACATTCATAAATCATAAGGGCACCGCCCTTAGTGGATTTTTTCAAAGTGTATATAACTGTGCAGCCAGCATCCAGATAAAACCAGGCTTCCCTCACACCCCTTCCTAGGAACCATCTCCTCCTCAAATGTAATGTTCTCCTGACTTCTATACCCATCAATTATGCTGGCCTAATTAAGAAATCACATCTCACATTTCACTCAGTGTCCTGAGCCATCCACATTCCCTTACTGCTCAGGGACTTACACTCTCCCTGCTGAGCTCTCACCGGCCTGGACGGGGCAGAGTCTGTGCCGTCCCCATTGGTCTCCTTTAGAGCAGGTAGACCAGCGCCCCCAGCGGCTCTGAGTTTTGGCTGCTAATGGCTCACACCTGGATCCTCCTGAGAAGTCGGCCCCCGACTGACAGACCCCCCTCACCTGGGAGTTTATGCCTATCCATGGGGGCCGTGACCTGGAACCAACAGCTCACTGATGCAGGGGTGTCACGAGCCCAGCCCCTTCCCCTCTGCGTGGGAAAGCCTCCGTGGTGCAGTTCACTCCGGAGCTGCCTGGGGATCAGACTCAGGCTAAAACGTGTACAACCACATCTCTGTCCAGTATTTTCTCCTGACCTCTTCACCTTTCCTCCTATCAGTTCGGGCTTCCCCTGCAAGCAGTCCATCAGTAAAATCATTGCCACAAAAATCTCTGTCCCAGAGACAGTTTATAGGGAATCTGATTTAAGGCATTAAATCGTTATCTCATCAGAGTTTGACCAACCTCACAAAGCAGTAGCACTCTGCCCCTGAGCCACCCAGATGGATAGTAGATGATGTTTCTAAGAGCAGAGCCACTGCCCTTTGACCACAGTCACATTTTAGGGAGGGGAAGTACGATGCACAGTGTTCCCTACGACCACTAAGCAAGGGAAGGCCTGTGGACCACGTGTACCAGGAATTCTAACCACCATCTAAGCAGATTACAGGAACACACTACCCAATCCATCATTTGTTAGAGGAGGAAACTAAGGTCTGGACAAGCAAAGTAACGGGGCACAGTCTAGAGCCACATGGGGTCAACTTCTTGAGGACGCTTGACTGTCTATTATCTCACTTGGTCTCTTAATAGCAATCCTACCCACTCGGTCACCACCTTCTAGGGCAGAGCCACAATAAAGAAGAAAGCCAGCGCTAGGGTCTGGCAGCCAGAAGGTAAGAGCTGTATCTCTCAGACCCCAGGCAAGAAAGCAGAGTCGGGGGAGCCGGTGGAAAGAACGAGGACAGAGAGCCTGAGTGAAACACAGCCACCTGCTGCCGCCCAGCAAGGAGGCGGAACTGTCAGCCCTGGAGGCAAAGCATTTCATTACGTCTCAGATCCCTGAGTGTATTTAATAAATATGCTAAGTCTCCCCATACAAACAAGCTCCAAAGGCAGCATCAGGCTTAGCCAGGGGCCTGAGATAAGTAATCAAGGCTTTGCACGCCTCCTGGTCCTTTTCAGACCCCCAGATTTGACGGCCAGTGGCCACTTTCTCCTCTTGCCTGGACTGCCAGCAACTGTCACTGAGGATTCGGCAGGACCTTAACCCACGTGCAGAAGTACCTCCAGGGGGACTTCCTATTGGGCATTTCACCACTTATTCTTCCTCTTCTCTGACCAGTGGCCCCAGGAGGAGAGCCAGAAAAATCCGCTCTCCCACCCGTGTTCACCAGCAGTAGCATGATGCCATCAAGGCCACCCTCGGGAGCTCTGCTTAGTATCACCAACCAGCAAGCACTGCCCCACCCTGGACGTGGGTGGCGATCACCACTGGGGCTGGACAGACAGGTATGGATGTCTTTGTGAAAATCCATCCACACGCCTGGGAAGAGGACGCAAGTAAATGTCAAAGTGAGGGCGGATGAGCAGTACTGCATCTGACCAGGAAGGCTGCCGTGACCTTGTCCACACAAGTGGGCGCCTTCACACCCACACAGCTCGGGGCCGGCTGTGCTGAAGAACGCTTTGGTAAATCCTAATGATTCCAATACCATTGTTATGTGAGGTTTGTTGTCTCCTCCCTTTCTGATCACTGGCCCAAAAGCCCAAAATGGAGATAACAGATCTGTTCAAGTTCTTGTATTGTTGAAGCCGGGATTGGGTTCCATAGGGGCTCAATATTCTATTCTTTCTACTTGTGTGTATGCACAAAATTTTCTATAATAAAGGGCTTGTACATTTTCTCCAAATAAAACTGTATAGGTTATTTATACGGTTCAGGGTCATATGTGGGTTTTTAGAGAACCTTTGTGGCAAAACACTGGAAAATGGTAACAGTGATGGTAACTGGCAGGGGTAGAAATTAGTGATTTATTTTTAAAATATTTTTATCCTTTTCTATACTTTGCAGCTTTTTCTGCAGTAACTAGTGGGTTTTGCTTTGTTTTCATGGTCAGAGAAAACATGAAGAGCACTGTAGGGAAACAGCCAGAGAGAAGGGAAGGTCCTCCTGCCAGGCAACTACGGCAGGGTGCTGGGGAGGTCAGCTTCCCTGGGGTCACTCGGAGCTGGAAAGTTGACCACACAGTGAGCCATCCAGGTTGAGATGCTGCTCACTTCTAGGAAAAGGTGAGTATGCTGTTCTGATGCTGCCATATTTACGTTGGCCAAGTCGGCCACTCAGAGAGAAAATGAACGAGGATACTTCTAGGACTTCCCTTGTGGTCCAGTGGTTAAGACTCTGAGCTTCCAGTGCAGGGGGTACAGGGATTGATCCCTGGTTGGGAAGCTAAGATCCCACATGCTGCAGCACAGCCAAAATTAAATAAATGAATAAAGAGCTTGTTTCTTATGATGATCAGCTAACACACATCACCTTCTACCCAGTCTACACGGCTGGTTGGCCAGAGACTGAACGTATTCTTGCAAGAAACTCAAGCACCAGAAAGAGCTCATAGAATGAGAGAAGACATGAGTCTCAGCAGACCCTCCCTTTAAAGCCCAGGGACAAAGGGTGCATGAGGCTTGACAGACCCTCTGCATTGTGAGAGTTTTGTGTAGCTTAGAAAGACTATACTCATGACACAGGGCAACAGGTCTTCAACCAATCCCTGGCTGGTTCTCTGACCTATCCCACAGTCCTCAGAGGTCAGTCCTACTGGTTACGATCATTTGCTGCATTTCCATGAGTCCCCTGTCCCCTCCAGTTAAACATCTCTATTTCCCATTCATCTAACATGAATTCTGTACCTTTTATCATCTTAAAGTTTAGAAGGAAGAACAACATCTTGTACAAGTCCCTTACTTTATGAATGAAGAACCAAAGATCAAAAAGCTGATTTCTGAAAGATACTCCCTAGTTGATTACAGAAGCACAGCTAGGACTTCTGACCTCCGGGCTACCTGGCACAGCCCTTCTATTCTCCCCCACATCATTTAGTATTGAGATTAAACAGATGGTCCTACTCCCTCTGGTCATGTGCATGTAGTTAGTCTAGCCTCCTGCTCTCCCTTGGGAGCTCCCTGAAGTTGGACACCATCATGATGTCTTACTTCTGAAGGTTCAGAGAATGGAGCTATGAACATGGCTATCAGATTTCATGAAGAAAGGAGTGAGGCTGGAGATGTCCTGGAAGGCATCCTGGGGCTGTGCCTTCCCCTGGCCTTGAAGTAGGGCAAGGATGTAGACTGGCCCATCAGTGGAGGAAGACAGTCCAGTAGAGGGAAACAAGTGGGAATGATGAGGCCGCAAAGAGTGGTCGTGGGGAGCAGCGAGTAAGGCAAGATGGACAGGAGCAGGTCCAGGCTTCCCTGGCAGACTAGTGGTTAAGAATCCATCTCGCAAAGCAGGGGACACAGGTTCAATGCCTGGTCCAGGAAGATCTCACATGCCGTGGGGCAACAAAGCCTGTGCTCCACAACAAGAGAAGATGCCACAATGAGAAGCCTATGCACCACAGTGAGAGAGTAGCCCCCACTCATTGCAAATAGAGAAAAGCCCAGTGTAACAGTGAAGACTCACCGTGGCCAAAAATAAGTAAATAAAAAAAAAATTTTTTTAAGAGGAGCAGGTCCTGGAAGACCCTGAATGGGGGTGTAAATGTTTGGATTTGCTCACTGCCCTAGAGCTCTTCCTTTCTTCTACCTTCCCTCTCTGCCAAGCCACGCGTTTCCTCATAGTAAGCCCGCTCTGTCTCCAGAAGGATTCCCTGAAGCACATCACTCGACTTTTCTCTAGAATTTCCCAGCACTTAGGTGCACCCCGTAGCAGCATGCATATTCATTCAACGTTTTTGAGTGTGTACTCTGTACATGATGAATGAGAAAAGAAAACAGTCCTTGAGGGCCTTGGTATCCATAAGGAGGCTAAGTCATGAGTATAAATGCCTATAATTGAAAATAGAGCATTAAGTGCTGCACTTGGGTTTTATTTGTACTGGTTTACAGACCCTCTTTATATGTGTTCTGTTTCTCACATATTAGTCCTTCCTTTCCATTAGGGTTGACTGGTTCTTATCGACAGAACCACATCCTTTATCCACTCTGCTAATGCCTACAAACAAAGAGATTCTCAGTAACACTATTAAACAGCAGATTTTAACACTACAACCATTCTTCTGCCTCACAGGCCTATATGAGTTTCCTTTTCTGGAAATAAATATATCACCACTAAAATGGCATCTCTGTTGACACATAGCAAGTACACTTAGCTAACTCAAATATTCAGTACAGCACATAAGAGCAGACACTCAAGAAAAGAGCTTCAAGCATAATCATTTTTCGTGGCTTTCATTCCCTCCATAATGCCTTCTGAGCAGGTAAATTAATTTATCATCCAACATCCATGTTTTAATTAACGACTGCGTGTCAAACACTATGTAAGGCTGGTAAGCCCAGCTGGTTCCCTGAGGAAGCCCCAGGCCAGTTAGTTTCATTTATTTTGTGGCCACAGGAACCACTCTTAGTCCTTGGTAAGAACGGCTTGAAAGCAAGGTATCATAGCTTTGATGTCTTTTTATCTTCTGACTTTAAGACATAGCTCTTAAAAACATGCTCAGTGGGTCTGCACTGGTGCTGGTAATGGGGATAATGAAATGTTCAGTCCCATGATTTATTTATTGTGGGGTAAATATGCCTATTTATTACCCAGGGGTCTGAGAGTATCTAGGTGAGGTTCTTAAGTCTGATCTGTCCTGCTGGATCAGAGTTTCTCCAAGAATGCTGGGCTGCACATGGGCCCAAAACATCACTCCACTCACCTCCCATGGCCACTGGCAGAGCCTGGCTCAGCCTGAGTCCTCAGCAGCTTTGTCCACTCACCCCAGTGTTAGACAAATGCTATTTTCTATGTGTGCCATGATGTGAAAAAGAATAGGAATCACTGTGCCAGACACCATCTGTCAGGGACACTGAGGAGGGAATTCCTCCCTTGAGTAGGTGCCTACATCAGACAACAGATGTGGGGTCCCTTCCCACTCAGACCCAGATTCCTCACTGTGGTTCGCCTCTATCTCATGGACTTGAATTCTCTGGTCTTTTCCCTGAAACCTTCCCTTTTCTCATCTTTTGATTGCTGCTGCCCTCCTAGACACTCATCTTGGCGGTTCTTCTTCTTTCCCCAAAGATACACGGGGTGCATTCCAACTGAGCATTCCCACTGGCTTAGGGGAGTAACAAGGTTGAAACAGAATACAGATAATAAAGCAAAAATATTCACTGCTCCCCCAATCTGGTAACCACTGGACAAAAAAATCTCTTTTGGTCTTTACCATTCTTTGCACAACTTTCATTGCTGTACATTAGGGTGGAATGTACTGAAATCAACCATGTTGGGTGACTCATGCAAGACTGCATATGAGCTGTTGGATGGCAAATCTAACATGGACCCAATGAAACCTATTTCTGGAGGTACTAACTATACACCAAGAAGACCCGATTAAAACACTCTAATCTCCACATTTTCCTGTGACTTATACTCTAAGGCTCCAATGTAATTGAGAAGGAAAAAGAATCAAGGCTTCCATTCATTAAGCATCTAGTCTACACTGAACACTGAGACAGGGGCATACCAACCACGTGTAAGAGAGCTGCAACTATAATTTCATGTTTTAGAAACAAAACAAAATCCAGGCTCATAAAACTTGAGGACTTGCCCAAGGCCTCATCGTCAGTATATTATAGAACCAAAATCCAAACCCATGTTTGACTTCCTTTTAAGACATGACATGGTGTTGCCTCTTGTATGATGGGGGAGGAAGAGAGAAAGAGAGAAATAAAAAATTTTAACATGGAACATATCAGAACAAAGCTATGAATGCAGGTATTTATAACAGCAGTGCCAGCAAAAAAAAAAAAAAAAGTTTCTCATCAATTGCGTATTGAAATCCTATCTGAATATTATATTGTTTCCACAACTTTGAAAGACATCTTAATGCAATGATTTCTTCTCTGCCCTAGCTGTATGATAAGGTTGGAAGACTGTCATAGAGAGTTCCCTGGCTAGTAGTGAAACAGTCACTCTGTTGCCAGGGTGATCTGGTTAAGTGGGACAAGTGACTTCCAGCCACGGCTGGCTTCAGTCTTCAGAGGAGGGCAAAGTTGTCATTTCTAACCAACATCTCTCATCTGTAAACATCTCTCCAACCTGTCTCTCTTCTGCTTAAAACCTTCCAAAGGCTGCCCATGCCAAATCTCCTACCATGAGAGACCCCAGCCCAACCTCTCTGGCTCATCTCACCGCCCCCGCCTCCTTGTATAACCAAGCCACATGGCCACACCGAGATTCTTACAATTATCCCACATGCCACTTTCTTTCACAGCTCTGTGCTTTTGGTCATAGTTCCCACTGCCTAGGAAACCTTCTCTGCCTTTTCCTCCTGGAAAGCCTCTGATTAAAGGTTACCTTTCCCCAGAAACCCTCCCAGAGTCGGTCATTCTCTTCACTCTCTGCACATAAGGCTACCATGTCACTCAACTCTGTCCTGTGCTTATGGCTTGCTGGTACGCCTTTCTCGACCAGAGTTGACACTCCCCAAGGACAAGGAGAAGGTCTTCTTTTTCTATCTGCCTCAGAACCGAAGTTAGTTCCCAGTGGGTACTCAGTTCCCAGTGGGTACTCTATTCAGAGTGAATAAAAAATGAATAAGTTAATACGCTGAATGTGTCACGACTGAGCGACTAAGCACAGCACACGACTCTGATGAAATCTAAGACAAGCAAAAGAGAGAAAAGAAAAGGTGATGAGAAGGAGGATTTCTTAAAGAGTTCATTAAATGTCCAGAGGTTTCTTTTATCACTAACAGAGTCACAGATTGCCTAGAGGGGGTTTATCAGGGATTATCACTTAATAAGCCCTTCCCAGGTATATCTGGCCACTGAAGGACTTCATCCTCCAATACTCTTCAGAAGAAGAAAGGCTCCATCAGTCTTATCTCTGATGAACTCAGGAAAGAATTAAAACCGGCAGATTCTGCCATCACATCCAGCTACAGTTTCAGCTGTAAAGCTGGGTTTGAGGGAGGTGGAAAGTACAGACTTGAATGTGGACTGTGGTTCCTCCAGGACTCCAGGCAGAGTTTAGGGGAACTCTTCCTGATTGTGAAACTATTGGGTTGGCCAAAAAGTTTGTTTGGGTTTTCCATAACACTTTGCGGAATAACCCCAAAGAACTTTTGGCCAACCTAATGGAAGAGAGAAACACATCTCTCAGTAGATGGTGAGAGGGTTGAGGGGGAGGAAACTAAGAGGGGAGAGAGCAGCCTCTTTGGGAAAGCAGCAAAAAAACACAGTCTCTCTGCAGTGGCCAGAGGGTATGAAGGTGATGGGGAAGAGAGCATGTCTCAGGGAAGGTGGCCCTGGTTCTCACTCTCTAGATCCCAGATGGGAAGTTGTGTTCTGTCCTCCTAAGCTTTATTGGGTAGAGATGCTTTTTCAGCTGGAAATTCATTTACTCCTCCACCTGAAACCCCCTCTCATCTTCTCAAAGATGAAGAAATGCATTGTGAAAAGTTCTGGCCATCCTGCAAGGCCTTTCTCTTACCCTTTCTGGATGAACCAATACCCTGATTACCCAGAAAGGGCCCTCCAGTGCCCCAGGGGCTTTTCCAACTAGTTCTGAGATCCTCTAATTTACATATTAAGAGCTAGCCTCAAACCAACTGCTTGGCTTAAACCCTGGCCATAGTCTGAAGAGTATACATTTCTTGAGACAGACTCTCTTGATATTCAACGTGAGGTCACACAACATCAATAATAAGAGTCCACACTTTGGGGAGCCATTCCAATGTAACATTCTGCCCACAGGTGCACAGTTAACTTTCTCAAGAATCCTTTGAAGCAGATACAAGTAGCATAGCCTTTTTCTCTGATAAGGAAACTGAGGCGCAGAGCGGTTGGCTAACCTGCCTGAGGCTGCACAGACAGTAAGCCAGCCACACCAGCTGTCTGATAACTGAAACACAGAAAACGCTCCACACTCGCTACGTATTAATGTTATTCAAGTAGGTTAAGTTCAGTTCCCTTTAACCCTTGAAAATGGGGGGAGAAAGAATGAATGAATCACTATTATTTATATCTGTCTCATCTAAATATTTTACTTGCCTTATACAAGGAGACTGGTGCCTACTTCTAAGCCTCTTATCATTTGCAGGGGGTTGTAATATTTATCACACCACATAATGATTATTTACTTGTCAGTCCCCTGTACAAATCTGTGAAATCCTGGAGGACACGGTTTTGTGGTTCAATGTATAGCATATGTGCTACAGGACTCTGAATACTGCTCAATTCATACCTGTTGTATGAGTGGGTGAATGAGCTAATCAAATCTTTTAGAATAGAAATGTAAAGGAATATTCCATCCACAACTAGTTCAAATTGGACACACACAGTCTAGAACAGTGGTTCTCAAGGGTGGTCCCTGGTTCCCCCAGCATCAGCAGCTTTGGGGGGCCTTGCTGGAAATGCATGTTCTTGGGTCCCAGGGCAGACCTTCAGATCAGAACCCTCCAAATGAAGCTCAGCACTCAGCCACTTGTATTTTAACAAGCTTTTCAGACTATGCCTCTAAAGTTTGAGAACTAATGGTCTAGAGAAAAAAAAAAAAGAAGAAGCCTGCCATGGGTAGCCTCAGTTGCTATGCTGCTGTATCCAGGAGTGGAAAAAAAAAAAGAGAGATCTGAGGAAAGTCTGAGGTTGAGTCGGGAGGAGGGAAGATGACAGAAGGGTGTGGGGAGAGATGAAGAGGGAGGAGAAAGAAGGTGGGTGAGAAGGAGAGACTGATTCATGCCAAAATCTGCTGGGAATGAAATGGGTTCATGATCACAGCCACGTGTTGCCACAGCAACAGGTCCAGCACCTCCCCAACCCTCCCCTCCCCAGGATGACCAGGCAGCAGACACACCGACGCTGAGGCCTGAGCCCTGCAGGAGGATTTAAGCTTCAGCAAGCTGGAAAAGCACAGTGAGGAGAAAGCTCATGGAAGGAGCTCCCCACGTAGGCTCTGGCCCCCAGCAGGACTCCTGGAAAGGCCGGTTCTTCCTAAGGGCAGCGATCAGTCCAACAGGAGGTGAAGACACAACCGTGTGGGTTTGCTCCTCCGCATCCTGGCTCACAGCGTCACACAGCCTGGCTAGGATGGCTCTGCAGCCCTGCGGGACTCACTGTGACAAAGGATGCGTAGCTTAAGAGGAGAGGGAGAGAGCCCACCATGCTGCAGGCATGGAAGCGGAGGAGGGCATGAGGAAACAGGGCTCACAGACCAGGGAAGGATTACTCCAGAAGCCAGGGCAGGAGACCAAATGGGGAAGGAGACATGGAACAGAGTTCACATGAAGACCCAAGGCCAGGGGTTCAGGAGGGAGAGCAAGGGGCTAGTAAGGAGCAGAGGCTCTCAGGAGCATCTCAGCACTTTGCTGGGAACGGCTGGAGCTGCCGGCGCACCCACAGGGCAATCATACATCCAACTGACTTCGCTAATAAAGGCAAGACAGGGGCTGCAGGAGGACACTGAGACAGGCAAAACGCACAACGCTCCATACGCTAGATGGAAATAACTCCGGGAGAGCGAGTTTACAGCCAATTAGACATTAAAAGTAAGATATAATTGCTGTTGCTATGTTTGTTTCTAAGAAGAACTGTGTTATGATTAGACTAACAGCTAGTGTTAGAATTCTGAGCAAATTGCATGGAAGTCTTAACCTCACTTTGTCTCTGCGTGAGAGAAAAAAGCAGGTGAGAAAATGCTGAATCAATAAACCACCACTATTGTTCAAGGTATCTGCCCTCTGAAAACCCCTGTGCAGCCCCTGAACCCTTTTTAGGAGGGAGAGTAGGAAGAAATATGCTGAGATATTTCCCATCCAACTCCTTCTAATCCTCCTAACGACCCAACTAAGGCATCACTACAACACCCATTTTTATGGATGAGAACACCGAGCCCAGAGAAACTGAGGAACACACAGGTCATAAAGCACCGGGTTTTGAACTCGCCTCGGCCTGACTTCAAAACCATGCTCCTTTACCCACAACAAAAGGCACAAGTCTGTCCACAAAAATGGAGAGGGGAGAACTGGTGGTCCATAAGTTACTCAAGGGCTGCGTACCTATTCCAGCCAGAATTGGGCATCTCTCACTGGACAGGTCAGCCCTGTGCAATGCTATAGTGTAATGGGAAGACCCTAGCCTCACCTCTCCTTAGTTCTGTGACACTGGGCAAATCATTTAAACTCCCAGTGCCTCAGCTTCTCAACCTGCATAATGGGGGTGATAACCCCTCTCATGAAGCAATGCTGGAAAGATTAAGTGAGAAGCATAGTCTGATAGGTAACACACACCCCACCAGGTATTAGCTGTGGGATCGTAGGCACGTTACTTAGCTTTTCTGCCCTTTGGCTGCCTCATATCTAAAATGGTTGGATTAGAAGCCATGTGGCTAAGACACTCAGCTCAAGGGATGGCAGACAGAAAGCATGTGCAACGCAGATGCCCCGTGGTCCAGACCAGGGCTAAGACACTTATCTCAAGGGATGGCAGGCAGAAAGCATGTGCAACATATATGCCCCGTGGTCCAGACCAAGGCTAAGACACTCAGCTCAAGGAATGGCAGGCAGAAAGCATGTGAAACATGGATGCCCTGTGGTCCAGACCAGGGGTCCTCAGACTCCAGAATCTAATGCCTGATGATCTGAGGTGGAGCTGATGTTATAAGAATAGAAATAAAGTGCATAATAAATGTGATGGACTTGGATCATCCTGAAACCATCCCCCCAACCCTGGTCTATGGAAATATTGTCTTCCATGAACTTGTCTTCCCTGGTGCCAAAAAGGTCAGAGACCTCTGTTCTAGCCAGCTCCCCTCCTCGGAGAGGACAAGCCCATCCCACAGCTGCCAGGATCACCCTCTCCTGAGAGCTCACAGCTGCATCCATCGCTGGGCACTGTTCTACACCTCCGAAGGGGCACCTAGCTCAGCTGGTGTGGGCCAGCCTCTCCTCTGCCCGCCTTCAGACACCTCCCTTTCTCAGCTGTTATCTCCCAAAAGCACACCCCGATCAACATTCTGCCTGCAATCCAGTGCAGAGCTGCCTTCCAGAAACCCCAGTCTGAGACAGGATCTCTATCGCAGTGCTCAGTAAGGAAGAACTGATAACAGCATTTATGAAGCCTTCAAACTCAAAAGGCTATGAATCATCCATGTGACTCCTGGAAGCTTTATAGAATTAGTGGCATTCTTTTGGAAACAGGACTGTGACTTGAATGTCTTTGTTTCCTCCAAGAACCTTCAAGACAGAAGATCCTCTAGAAACATATTTGACTTATACAGACTACATTTCTATTGAGCCCAAAATCAAATCCATCTGCCTGGGTCCAGGGGGTAGGAATTTCATTTCCACAGTGTTGACATGCATGGTTCATAACCAGAGCACACAGAGTCTCCGCAGTAAGGACCTTTAGAAAAAGAAATCCCTCTGACAGAACAGCTCTGAAAAACGGGCCACACAGATCTAACTGGGGAAGTAGGTTATGTGAACTATTACTATTATTAGTTCTTCAAATATTAAACATTAAACAAAGCTCACATCTGTAAAGAGTTGCTGACCTGACCTTCCAGCCTCCCTGGGAGTGAGGCATGAGCTCCTGGGGGACAGCCGATCCCAGGAGAAGGCTCCCTCCAGCCCATCTCCTACCAAGGTGACAGGGAAAGTCAGTGGCAGTGCCTGGAACAGAAACTAGCTCCCTTACTCCCAACCCTGAATCCTGAGTTGCACTATGCCCACTATAATTGGCTCCTCTGGAAACCTAGGTACGAGAGAAAGAAGAAATGCACAAATGTGCTCTTCCCATGCCGTGACACAGGTTGGCTCTGCGCTATTGATAGTCCTCAGGGACGTCCCTGTATTGGCTGCAGGGTGGAGAGAGGCTGAGAAAGGACGTCTCTGGTGGAGAATGTGAACTTCCAACACTCCATCAGCTCACTCAGTTCAAGGCGACTGGTTCAGTCTGGAGTCCATGGGGCTACACAGAGATGAGCTCTTTCCTCAGGACTCCCAGACAGACGTGCTGCTATTGACACCTGTCCGCGTTCCGGTGGGGTCCTGAGATCCACGGAGCAGTCTTCTATCACCGCATGAAGCCGGGGCTGAATCTCATCTCCCTGGGTTTTGTGGAGCCAGACGGGAGGCCCTAGGAGAGCTGTGTGGATCGGGTGGCTCCCCCGAGGCCTGGCCAGAGTCACTCATCAGAAAAAGTGGTCAAACTGAGGGCTCCTCAACAATCCACATTCAGCTTGCGGTGAGAGACAATAAAAGGGCATTTTAACAGGTAAGCTCTCAGCACGCTTGCTGGAGCCCGAGTAGCCAGCTTCTCCTCTTCTTCTTCCCCTGGGATGTGTGTGTGTTGCAGGGGGTGGGGGCGGAAGTGTTCCCTCTTGCCCTCAGCTACTCGGGGTTCCCTTCACTCTGAGGGGCAGCATCCAGATGAGGGGCTGGCAGGAGGTCCTGAGATCAAAGGTCCCTCCCCACCGCCCTGCTGGCTGGGACAGGCCCTGGGAACACAGCTCCACATGCTCCCCGGAGGCCACACACGCTCCAGGCAACTCTGGGCTCACGGAGCACTGCCCAGGCCCAAAGCACGAGGCTGGGCGAGGAAACTGTTATGGGGCACTCCTGGACCTCAGGCAGCTTAAGATGCAGTCAGGGAGACTGGGAAGTGCAACGAATCAAGACAAACAAATAATACACCAGAAGGAAAAAAAAAAAAAAAACTGAGAAGAGAGATAGCATCTGAGGGTTTGAGTGGTCTATGACATTCTCAAAAGAACCGTCATCCTGGGGCCTGAAACATGAGCGATCTCTGCAGAGGACATCCGCTCTCAGCCAGAGGTCGTCTCCGTGACAGCCCAGACTCATGAGTGCCCAGCTTGGGCCGTGGGACAGCCGCTAATCACCTAATTAACCGAGCGTCACGCACCTGGCTGGCAGCTCCGCCGCCCTGGGCACCGAGCCTGAGAAAGTGCCCCTGTGATGTGGTGTCAGGTGGGGTTTGTTCGTTCTTGGACAGCAGGCCTCCAAGGAGCACAGCCCAGCTGAGGGTGACCACCTGGGCTCTTTCCAGTCAGGCCTTCCAGCTACCCGAGGACAATTCCAGAAGATACTAGCCTGCCTGGCCTGAGAGGAATCAGGTCAGAACTGGAAAAAGCCACACTGACTCTTGGAACGTGAGCAGGGCTCAGAGCCAGTCTAGGCAAAAAGTCTGACACAGAGCAGGCACTTGTGCATGCGTGTGTGTGTCTCTAAATGATAACTAAGAAATCGTGAATGCGTGAATGAATGATAGGGCCTCGAAGTGGAGAGGCTAAAATAAAACAGATAGTGAATAGCGTCAATACTGCTCTATTCTAGGTCTGATACTAAAGTCCCTGGGAGGAGGCAGGGCCTTCACCTCACTTGGCCTCATGGAACTGTTTTCTAGCTGGTGTGAACAGCAATATGGCCAGACAGGAGGAGAAGTGCCCTCATCAGTTCTTCATCTTTAGTACTTGTGAAATTTGAAATTACAAAAGCAATGAGCATTAGGAATAAGTAACAGTCCAACAAGACAAAAAAGCATGAAGAAAGCGTTGAGTTTCCCCTCACCTCCACTCCCACCCCGCTGTGTTTACACAGAGTTCATGGCCTCATGTGTGTACCTGCATGCCTCTCTCCATGCACTTGCAAACTGACATACAGCACTTTGCTATTTTTTTTTTAATGGGCTCACACTATACACATTACTCTGTAGCTTGTTTATCTTATGTAAAAAAACATTAGGAATTTCCCCCCAGGACAAATACAAAGATCAAATTCATTAAAACACACCATACACACAACCACATGGGCACAGGCTTATACAGAACCTCAACTATGCAACACTCCACAGATCTCCCTACTGCGGTTTGCTTTTGTGCTGTAAAATAGGGCTGAATACTCTCTTGCATATGATATTCTTATTAACTGATCTTTTAATTTCATAGGTGAACATCTTAAAAATAGGCTTACAGAGCCAAAAGGAATACATATTTTTGGTAATGATTCTCCTAAAGGTTGCGGCAATGCACTAAATCCTCCACTGAAATCTCATGAATGCCTCTTCTTCCACATTCTTACAGGTATTGGATGCTATGACCCTTAAAAGTTGGCCAATCTGATGGATGAAAAATGGGATTTAGGGCTTTATTTTGCATTTTTCTGGGTTATTAGCATCATTTCAGGTGTTGATTAGCCATTTGGATTATCTTTTCTTTGAACTGCTTTCTTATATCCTTTGTTCTTTTTTTCCCATGTGGTTGTTTATCTTTCCCTTATAAATTTGTTGGAATTCTTTATATATCAGTTATACCAGAATTTGCTTTCTGTGTCATTTTTCTTAGTCTATCAATTGTCCTTTGAAGTGAAGCGTAGTGAAAATCGCTCAGTCGTGTCCAACTCTTCTCCACTCTCAACAGTTCATGGGATTCACAAGGCCAGAATACTAGAATGGGTAGCCTTTCCCTTCTCCAGGGCATCGTCCCAACCCAGGGATTGAACCCAGGCCTCCCCCATTGCAGGCGGATTCTTTACCAGCTGAGCCACAAGGGAAGCCCATCAACTGTCCTTTGCATTACATATAGTGTCCTTTACCATGGAAAATTTGTAATTTCTTAAGGTTGAGCAAGCTCTGGGAGTTGGTGATGGACAGGGAAACCTGGCGTGCTGCAGTCCATGGGGTGGCAAAGAGTTGGACACGACTGAGTGACTGAACTGAACTGAAAGTTGCTAGTCAAATATTAAGAGTTCCCACTGGAGATTAAAATATTCCTGTTCTTTTTCTCTGTTTTGTTTCAGGGTTCCCTGCTTCATGAAAAATAAGGTTCCAGTCTTATAGACTGAGCTTGAAATAAGGAAGTTCATATAACAAACTCCACAAGTGTACTTCACAGGAAATTTGAGAGAAAAATACTTTTCTGATGATTAGGGAAACAAAGCTTTGTGAACTTTCCACCAATATTCACTCCATGTAGAAGGAAAGACCATCAACTGACACTTGAACCATTCAACACCAAAGTCCACCATGGCTCTGATCCTAGTTATCTTGAGGAACCACGGTGTGGCGCGGCATGGCACGCATTACAGCAAGCTCTCCCTCACATCTTCATCTCCTTGAGCACGCAGCTCGAGTAACATCTATGCCTTCCCCTCACCGCCCCAGACAGGGACACTCTGCTCAAATGGGCCTCCCCGCACTCCTTGGTATATTACACTTACCTCTTGCTTGGTAATTATTTACCTGCCATTCTTATTTACATTTTCAACACCTATTATTACTGTACCTAACTCACAGTTATTTGCTCCTTAAGTAGCTGGTGAAAGAAAGGGAGCAAAGAGAAAGCACGAAACTGAGGAAGCAGCATTAAAATCTGAGGCTGAATGTTCGCAGTTAACTGCCAACTCAAGATCAATCAGGAGTGAATGTTAAACATTGCTGAAATTACAGAGTAAGTTAAGGAAAAAAAAAAAAAAAAGATTCCATTTACAAAAAGCTGACTGGCACGCACAATTTCAAGAACATGCCTGGTTCATAAAGAAAGACCCGTCTACACTTCAGGCTTGCTGAGCTGCCACTCCTCAGCTACCATGTTTCACTATGGGACAAATGGGTTTTGGTCAAGGATAAAGTCTAAACATTCATTTTTCAGACTCTTAATGAGTTTTTAGAATGATCACTATCATTCAGCCCTAACTGTAGCCAATTTTCTCTGAGTTAATCTTGACATCAATACCCCACCTAAAGACTTTTCTATGATAAAAAATGATTCATGCGTTCACACAATCAAGAACGCATTTTCCAGAAGCGACACATTTTTGAACTATCAGACTACAGAGAAAGCCACCAGCAATGAACTCCTGGGAGAAAGGACTTCAAGTTTTTAATACAAGAAAGATAATCTTGTTATACAGATTCCTCCTTTAGCAGTAGAGTCCTGGCTTCCTCTCTGTAAGTGCTATGGACATTGACTTTCTGACTTAGCCTCACGTAAGCCCTGAGAGAGAGTGTTTCCAATCCTGGGGAATGCTAAAGAAGCTCAGAAAAGGGAAGACTCCTGAGATGCCCCCAGTGATCAGAAATGGACACATACATTTGCAATAAGACAATTGGGCTTTTCACCTAGGATGGGGTTTAAAGGTTACTGACTGGCCATTTAAAGAACACATAGCCCATCTCAAGTCATCATGCCATCTAGTTTCTTGGTGTTTTTTTCTTCTTTAAAAATATGACTTAACCAGTCCCATGATACTCGCTTACAGCATTACAGAAAATTTCTAATGATCTCAAATGTGAGTTTCATAATATAGAAGCAATTTAGTTCACTTGAGAACTAAAATGAACATGAACTAAATGTCAATAACGGGGTAGAAAAAAGCTAGACAGAGAAAGCAGAGGTGGGTTAACAAGACACCACATTAAAACAGTAAAATTATCGTCTCACTCCAAAAAGCTTAGCAACCTTTAGCCTCACCCACTGGACATACTCACTTGTGATCAATTGTGTCTGACTCTTTGTGACCCTGTGGACTGTAGCCCACCAGGCTCCTCTAGCCATGGGGTCTAAGCAAGAATACTGGAGTGGGCTGTCATTTCCTCCTCCAGCGAGTACTCCCAGCCCAGGGACTGAACCCTTGTCTTTCGTGTCTCTGGTGTTGGCAGGCAGATTCTTTAGCACTCTGCCACCTGGGAAGTCCCATGTTAGTGACATAGCTTAAAACTTATTCTCCCTAAGACACCTGGGAAACCGCCTATTCTCTCTAACCTATAACAGTTAAGAAAAGTGGATGACATAAACACACTTCTATGTAATATAGATAACAATAAGAACTTGCTGTATAGCACAGGGAACTCTTCCTCTACAGGGAACGGCCTATATGGGAGAAGAATCTTAAAAAAAAAAAAAGTGAATGTGTATATACAAAAATACACACACACATACACACACACACACACACGGGCTTCCCTGGTGGCTCAGTGGTAAAAAATCTGCCTGCCAATGCAGGAGACACAGGTTCAATCCTTGGTCCAGGAAGAGCCCCTCAAGAAGGAAATGGCAACCGACTCCAGCATTCTTGCCCAGAATATTGTCCATAGGGGTATGGACAGAGGAGCCTGGTGTGGTTCAGTCCATGTGGTTGCAAAGAGTTGGACGTGACTTAGCAAGTGAACAACAACATATGTATATGTCTAACTGATTCACTTTGCTGTACACCTGAAAATAACACATTGTAAATCAACTATACTCCAAAAAAATAACAGTGGAGAGAAGTCTGGTGCTCACAGAAGTATCTACCATCTTGAAAGGCCTTTCTCAAAACCTAGAATCCCTAGACAACATTCTCTTATAGCTAAACTACTGTGCTAGCCTGATGAGTTTCCTCCAACCCAACTAGAAGCCAATACACTGCCTTATGACAGTGTTCTGCTCAGAACTCTGCACTGGCTACACTGTGTTCACCAAATACAGGCCATGAGCACAGCAAGCTGGGCCCAACCTGTCCACTGGAATCATCTCCCTCCTCTCCCAGACAGGATCCCTCCCACTATCTAAACTTGACCTTCCATAGTTCCTTGATAACACACTACATTTCCCAGATACAGGTACTGTTTGCTTTGACAGAAAGGTCTATTTCCCATATTCTATCAGTTGCTAACTCTTTCTATGAAGCCTAGTTCAATAGCTTTCTCTTCTGTGAAACATTCATCCTGTGAACAGTTGCCATCTTGACATCATTATTCATAACCCTCACGGTGCTTGTATTATAAAGGTTAAATGTTTGTGGAATAGGGCTGTATGTTGAAATGAACTGAACTTTTGAAATTTTTCATTGTTCTTTCACCCTGCTAGGATGTCATTTTTTTAATAAAATTTTGTTCTTCTGCTTATGAAAGCAATACATGAACATTTGAAAAGTACAAAAAAACATAAACAGGAAAGTAAATCTTATCCATAATCATCACCAGAGACAATCACTCTCATTACCCTCTTAATTGCACATTTTACATCAATGCAATTTAACAAATTTACGTATGGAAGTCCTACGCTCTGTGCGTGTTTTCCTGAATTTAGATCAAGTCACATACTATGTACTCACCCAGCATTTGGTTGACCAGAAGTCTCTGCCAGTGAGCACTCCTACATATCAACAGTACAATGCAAGCAAATGTTCTTGGTGATGACTATGGAGCCTTGCAAGTTTCTGAAGTGCTTTCTCCCAAATCACAAATTTAAAGAACTTTACTGTTCAGAGTGACCTCAGAAAACATCCCCATTAATATCACCTCTCCTCCCTCATGTGCATTTGGTAGACATGACTAATTATTCAAGATACTCTCTAAAGATGGATGTGGACATGACCTCAGATTCCTCTAGGAAATTATATCCACTGGCTGAAAACTGCATGCAACATGAAACCTAATTGTCATTTGAGACTCCATCCCCTCATTCTGCTGATGGCAAAAGATCCTGAGAGAGGCTGAGTAACTTCCCAAGGACCAAAAGCCCACGAGAGGCAGAGCAGGAAACAGAACTCCGCCACTTGGCTCTAGTGCCCTTTATCTAAGAAAGATGAGATCTGATGTATAGTGTCTGAATTTAAAACGTATTTTATTGCAAGTCGATTTTTTTTTCAAAATCCACAATCTGAAAATCTATAGTCTATTAGGCACTACATTTGATTAAACAGATATTTCTAAGTGGATGTACTTAAAGAAATACCTCTGCTTCACATGTCCCCTAATCATGTAATCATCCAGCAAAATCTGAGAACCTACTCTCTGTCTTACTGTCTGCTAAACTCTGGCAGAAAACACAATACAAGGAGTGATCCTTGTCCCGGAGGAACTTATCATGTGGGGTTTTTAAGCAACCGCTTCAGATCCCACCCTTTTAATTTCTGGAAACAGTCCAAATGGACTCCCAGAAAAGGTCCTGTAGGAAGTGGAGACGACAGAAGGATGAAGGGTAAAGTAAAGAAGAACTTTCCCATTTCTATGGACTGTACTGTATCCTCCAAAATTTCTGTGTGCAACTCTGAAATTTTTAACTAACTCCAAGTAATGTGACTATACTTAGAGAGTCTTTAAAGGTGTGACTACCTTAAAATGAAACCATTAGGGTGGGCACTAATTAAATCTGATGGATGTCCTCCTAAGAGGAGGAAATACGGAAACAAGAAGCTATACCAGGGATGCATACATGGAGGAAAAACCATGGCACGGCATGAAGGTGGCCATCTGTAAGACAAGGAAGAAGGCTCAGGAGAAACCAAACTGCGGACACCTGGTCTTGGGCTTCCAGATCTCAGAACTGTGGGAAAATAGATTTCTGTTATTTGAACCACTCAGCCTATGGTATATTTTGGCCTCCCCAGCAAACTAATACACCCATCAACTACTCTAATATTGCCGTCCTAATCAGAGAAGGTTAAACAATGAAACTTGACTCCTTGAAAGAGAGCAGCCCTCTACTAAACCAAGATCTGGCTTTCAGAAAGATCTGAGTGATTGTGGAAGGAGGAGGAAATAGAGGAGCTCACCTTGGATATACTGAGGATAACCTGAGAAGCCTGACATGCTATACAGTCCATGGGGGTCACAAAGGGTCAGATACGACCTAGAGACTGAACAGCAACTGAGAACAGAAATGGACCAGAGGCAGCTCTGATGGATCATTACCAAGGAGAAGTGGTCGAATCCTCGTTGACCTAACTCATCCAGGAGAAAGGAGTAGGGACTCTGCTACTCAAGGACACTGCAATTAGGGCAGGGACATTCCGGGCAGTGAGAGAGGCTCTGTACTGGATGTCTTGGCTGGGGAGGGTCTTATACGCCCTTTAAGGAAGGGATACACTCATGGCAGGGCTGGACATGACCCCTATCTCAGCTGACTGGTACTGTGAGTAGACAGTTCCTCACCTATGCATTGTAGGAACACTAAGCTTGATACAGGCAAAAGCTCTGGCCAGTAGTAGAGAAAGAGTAATGGAGAAAGTCCAGCTCCCCTCCTCACACGCATACAATCCTACTACACTCTCTGCAGGGTCTTCCAGGCTGCAAAAGAGATGCACAAAATGCAACACAAGGCAATATGGGAGTAGAAAAAACATTTCTGGGGTCAGCCGTCCAGAGCTTGAGACATGCCCTGCCACTGCCAGGCTGGGTGACACAATAGGTCACTCAGCCTCTCGGCATCCTGGTTTCCTTCCCATCAGATAGGGCTGATAATCCCAATCTCATAGGTTGTAGTGAGAGTCAGAAGTGATAATGTATGGTCATGTTTTAAGCCATTATGGAGCTCTATAAATGCCAGCTGAACAGACAATGATTCAATTTCCTTTCCATAGCTCTTTCTGCTTATCTAAGTTCTGTCCTCTTTTATTGGCAGGTTGACTTGCAATGTGGACATGCATTTTATATTCAGTTAGACTTTGAGCAACTGAGGGGGAGAGCCATATGTTCATTTTTTTCCCGTGTCTCCTTTACATGTATTAGAAAACTACAGACATAGTAGGTACTTACCATGCACCTATTTGGCTAATGTACAGTCAGCCCTGAAGCACATGCTTGGCAATGGCTCCATGCCTTTCTGTTAACCCTAATGGCATTGTTTTAACACTCTCAGTTCTTCTCCTAGCTGACTCTCTTCCTTCACTTCTCCACCACCAGGCATCTCACGACCTAAGCCTGCCTGTGTTCTGCTACTGAGATATCTGTCTAAAACACTATTTTTAAAACATTCTATCTCTTGTCCAAAAACTTCTAGTCAGTAACTGCCAGTAGAGCGAAGTTCTAATTCCTTAGCTTGACTGTCAAGGCCTCACATAATGTGCACCAACCACACACGTATGTCACCACTTTGCTACATGAACCTCCCATGGTGGTCAATGTGGCCTGTTCATGGATGCCAGGCAATAAATATCTACTGCCTAAGCAGATGGATGTTTGACTAGCATCAAACAAATGACCATATCAAGGCTGATTCTACCTCCTTGTTTTTGCCCATGTTCTTTTCTCCTCCTGGAATGTCTGCTTTGGGACCACGACGATGTGCATGATTAGGATGAATATGGTGCGTATTAAGTTGTGTAGGTATTTCCTGCAAAACCACAGAAAGGAGTCCCCCCTCCCACCTTTTTTTTTTTTTTTTTAACTTAAATCCCTCCACTTCTCAAAGGCTGGTTCCAGCCCCAACTGCTGTGAGAATTAGCCTTTTCTGATTCCATGGACCCCAAGAGTCTCTTTCTTCTCTGCATCCCTCATAACACATATTGCCTTCACCATGCCTTGCCTTCCAGCACCCTCCACCTTGCATTATTATTTGAACTATATGATAGACGTAAGTTCACCAGATAATAAGTCCCTTCAGGAAACTCTCCAAGTCTTTCACCTATTTGCACCCACCACACTGCTATGAATGTAACACAATCCACTGGGGACTCTTAGGAAGAGGACGACAAGCTGGGAACAGATGTCTTCTCAGACTCATGGGCTGTCCAGTGCTGACCAGTCAGTCCTAAGCACACTCTGATCCATGTTATCTCTGGCCTGTTTGTCAACACTACCTCAAAGATGCACCCTGAGATGAATGAACCCTAAGAAAAAGCAGAAATGAATTCAACTGCACATGTCAGCCCATGACTCAACCTGTGGATGATGGGTGTCAGCATGGTGAAATGACATTTTCCAGGTGACTTGCATCTGCACATCTGTCATAGAAATCAGGACGAGCTCCCCTTCACAGCAAGAACGCTGACATAGCTGACTCACCCCATGAGGCTGCTTTCCTAGTAGTGAAGCTGGCTGATGCTGCTCTATCCCTCTTCTTCCCCCAGGCTCACTTGTAGAATTGATGTGTATGTGTGCTATACACTAGCTTGGGTTAGTGGCTCTGAAACTAATCAAAGACCCCCTGCCCCACCCCGCACCACCAATAGGAAGATCCATCTGGGCAATACACTAATGGAACATCAAACTTCAATCTCATCAAATTTTCATAGCCACCTATATGTTACAATAATAATGCAATATAATACCAAATATAAAATATGCATAAATAAAAATAAAACAAAAAATAATAAAAACTTTTTATTATATACTCCAAGCTATAAATATATATGCTCACCACAAACCTCTCCTCTGAACTCCAAAGTCACTTGTCCAGCTGCCTATTCCAGATATTTTGTGGAGATTCAATATCATCTCAAATTTCACATGTCTAAAACTGAGTTCAATATGCCTCTCACAAGTTTGTTTCTCCCATAGTTTTCCCCATTTTTATTTAATGATAATGCAATTCTACTAGCTGGCCCAAAGCTTCAAATTACCCTTAACTGCCCTCTCTCTCTCACATCCAACTTCTGGTCCATCATAAATCTATCAGCCTTTCCTTCAAAAAAAAGTGAAAAGTGAAAGTGAAGTCGCTCAGTCGTATCCAACTCTTTTCAACCCCATGGACTGTAGCCTACCAGGCTTCTCCGTCCATGGGATTTTCCAGGCAAGAATAGTTCACTCCTCCTTCCATTCTGTGACCACACTGGGTTAAGCCACCACGATGTCTTACTGGGATTATCACCTCTTTCAATCTGTTCTCAATACAGCAGCCAGGGTGATCCTGGTGGCATTGCCTTCTTCTAAGTTCTCCCTCCGAGCTCAGCCCAGGTAAAAGTCAAAGCCCCATCATGCGCCACAAGGACCATCCGTGGCCTGGCTCCCCAGATCACACCCCATTTCCTAGACGGCCCTCTTGTTGCTAAGCTCCATCCACACTGTCCTCTTCACTCTGCCTCAACTTCTGCAGACCTTCTCCAACCTCAGGGCTTTCACATGTACTATCCTTTTCAGAGTGCTTGCTCCCCAGTTAGCCATGTGGCGGAATTTCTAGCTTTCTTCAGGTCTTTATTCAAAAGCCAACTTCTCTGAGGCCTTTTCTAGTCTACATAAAATGACACCCACAAGGCCTCCTACCAAAACTGCCCATGCCCCCTCAGAGTGCACCCCTTTCTATCACACTATGTATTAATACTAATATGACTAATATTACTTATTTTCCTTTTTAAGCTGTTTAGAATCTAAGTTCCATGATGGTAGGGATTTGGAGTCTTTTGCTCCTTGTCATCCTGTCTTTACAGGCTCTCCTGGTGGCTAGATGGTAGAGAATCCATCTGCCAATGCCAGAGACTCGGGTTTGATCTCTGGGTTGGGAAGATCTCCTGGAGAAGGAAATGGCAACCCACTCCAGCATCCTAGCTTGGGAAATCCCATGGACAAAGGAGCCTGGCCAGCTATAGTCCATGGGGTGGCAAAAGAATCGGATGCAACTTAGCTCCTAAACAACAACAACAATCCTCCCATTACCTAGAGCAGTGCCTGGTACACGACAGACGCTCAGTAAAATGCGCTATATAATTCTGTGAAAAGTGCCGTCAGCAATTGCATTGAATATGTAACTTGCTTTGGGTACTATAGTCATTTCCACAATATTGATTCTTCCAAACCAAGAACATGGTATCTCTCTCCATCAGTTTGTGTTGTCTTTGATTTTTTCATCAGTATCTTATAGTTTTCTGAGTACAGGTCTTTTGTCTCCTTAGGTAGGCTTATTCTTAGATATTTTATTCTTTTTGCTATGATGTAAATGGGATTGTTTCCTTAATTTCTCTTTCTGATCTTTTGTTGTTAGTGTACGGGAATGCTATATACCTGAAAATAATACAACTTTGTAAATCAACTATATTAAAATTTTTTAAAAATCAGAGTGTAAAAAAAGATATATAATTTAATAAATCAAATTTAATAAACCAAAATCCATTTATTTTATCTGTTACTAATATATATCTATGAATCAAAATATTTGATAATCTTTGAGGTAAGTACTTTAGGACCTTATTAATCAGATACGCTGAAGAATATCTTAAAGAGTAGCCTTGAAGGAATTTTTACAAGCAGTAGCTATGTATTTAGTGTTCAGTCAACATTTATTGAGTACCTGCCATGTGCTAGGTATTGAAACAAGTACTGGAGATACAACAGTGATCAAGGCAAATACAGTCTTTGACCTTTGGAATTTATAATCTAACAGAATCAAATTTTAACTTCTTTACCAAGTCAAGAAACAACTCTGAATGTCAACTGTGCTGTCTATTAAAAATGGATGAGAATACTTCACCTATCCAAGGACAGAAGATGTGAGCAGATGATTTTTGATGTCCCCTCCACTATTATGAAGCTAATCTGCCACGCCCACTGTCATCCCTTCTCTGGCATCTTCCTACTCTTCCCAAGCATGTTTCTCTCTGGTTCATCTACTTTCCTATCTCACATAACCACACAAATATAGACACACAGTCAATTCATAGTTGATTTATCTATAACATTCAAAACACCACTGTAAGCAAATTAAATGTCATGCAGAGACTCACTGTCTATAACTTTGGGTCTCTGGAGCAAGGCAGGGGGGAAAGTTATATCAAATTCGGAGTCTTTTTTTTTTTTTAAAAAGGAGCTGCCACGCAGATCCAAGAAGCTTTTCTTCCCACACTGAAAATAAACTCCCCCAGTTCTGGGACTCACCCAGCTAACCGTGGACAGAGCAGCAGTCACCCAGATGACATGAAAAGCCCTAATGGCACTTCCAACAGAGCCACTGTGCTCACACCACATCGCTCCGTCGCTGTCACAACGTTGTGCCCCTTAAAATACCCAGCGTCATCCGGGCCCTTTCGTAATGGAGAGAGGTGTGGGAGGCAGTCTTTCCTTGGGAGAGCGCTGAAAAGGAGGGACCGTGAGGAACGCTGGCAAAGAGCATGCCGTATACTTAAGCCTGCAGCACCTCGCACTGCTTTGTTAGTGATGAGGGTGCAGGAGAAGGAAAGAAGTCCTTGACAGGGGGACTGGTATGAAACGGATTAGCATGAAAACTGCCCAAATCAGATGAGAAAGGTGCAGAAGGGAGTTACACTAATTCACTCACAGCTGGACAAACTCAGATTTCCAACTACCTCTGTCCCAGTCACCTGCTCTTAACTAAGGATCAGGGCTTATTCACTCATCTGCTCAACATTTTCTGGTGGAACACTGAGAACACACCAAGTGCTATCCAGGTACAACTGACCCTGGTGAACAAAACAGACACTGAGGTCGCCAATTAAAAGACAAAAATTGCTTATAAAAAAACACACCTTAGCACCGAAAGGTGGAAACGGAATAGCATAGTAAACCCCTCCCCAAATTAAAAAAATAATAATAACAGAATCGAAGCAAAAATAAAATGCATTTCTCTGATAATGAGTGATATTGAGCATCTTTTCCTGTGTTTGTTAGCCACCTGTATGTCTTCTTTGGAGAAATGTCTGTTTAGTTCTTTGGCCCACTTTTTGATTAGGTCGTTTATTTTACTGGTATTGAGCTGCATGAGCTGCTTTTATATTTTGAAGATTAATTCTTTGTCAGTTGTTTCATTTGCTACCATCTCATGCCGGTCAGAATGGCTGCCATCAAAAAGTCTACAAATAATACATGCTAGAGAGGTTGTGGAGAAAAGGGAACCCTCCTTACACTGTTGGTGGAAATGCAAACTAGTATAGCCACTATGGAGAACAGTGTGGAGATTCCTTAAAAAAATGGAAACAGAACTGCCATACATCCGAGCAATCCCACTGCTGGGCATACACACCAAGGAAACCAGAATTGAAAGCGATACATGTACCCTAATGTTCATTGCAGCACTGTTTATAATAGCCAGGACATGGAAGAAACCTAGATGTCCATTGGCAGATATCCTTAAAAAAATGGAAACAGAACTGCCATACATCCGAGCAATTCCACTGCTGGGCATACACACCAAGGAAACCAGAATTGAAAGCGATACATGTACCCTAATGTTCATTGCAGCACTGTTTATAATAGCCAGGACATGGAAGAAACCTAGATGTCCATTGGCAGATGAATGGATAAGGAAGTGTGGTACATATAAACAATGGAATATTACTCAGCTATAAAAAAAGAATGCATTTGAGTCAGTTCTAATGAGGTAGATGAAACTGGAGCCTATTATACAGAGTGAAGTAAGTCAGAAACACCAAATAAAGTATATTAATGCATATATATGGAATTTAGAAAGATGGTAATGATGACCCTATATGCAAGACAGAAAAAGGGACAAAGATGTAAAGAACGGACTTTTGGACTATGTGAGAGAATGTGAGGGTAGGATGATTCAAAAGAGCAGCATTGAAACATGTATATTACCATATGTAAAACAGATGACCAGTGCAAGTTCAATGAATGAAGCAGGGTACCCAAAGCCAGTACTCTGGGACAACCTAGAGGGATGGGGTGGGGAGGGAGGTGGGGGGGCAGTTGGGGGGCAGTTCAGGATCGGGGGACACATGTACACCCGTGGCTGATTCACGTCAATATATGGCAAAAACCACCACAAGATTATGAAGTAATTAGTCTCCAATTAAATTAATTAATTTAAAAAATAAATAAAATGTAATACAGAAAATCAAAACAAGAATTGGATCTTTGGGAAGGTGAATAAAATTGATAGAGTGTGTCAGTCACTCAGCTGTGTCGGACTCTTTGCAACCCCATGGACTGTAGCCTGCCAGGCTCCTGTGTCCATGGAATTCTCCAGGCAAGAATACTGGAGTGGATCGCCATTCCTTTATCCAGGGAGTCTTTCTGACCCAGGGATTGAACCTGAGTCTTCTGCTTTGCAGGTGGATTCTCTATCATCTAAGCCACCACAAAACTGATTTAAAAAAAAAAAAGTAAATAGAGAAAGCAGAGATCGTCTATATCAGGAATAAAAAAAAAAGACATTACTACAGATCCTATGAACATCAAATAACATAATAATATATGATTAACAACTTCATGCAATGAAATTTTAAAATTAAGATGCAATGGATAAATTATTTTTAAAAGACAAAATAACTGATACAAGAATAAGTAGGAAACCTTATAGTCTGATGTCTAGCAAAGAAATTAAATCTGTAATTTTAAAAATCACTAAACAAAATAAAACTTGAACTTTACTAAATTCTTTTTCTACACTGATTATGTCTGCACTGATGACAAGTTTTCTCTATCCTTTTAATAGAGTGAATTACACTGATTGATTTCTCCACTGTTAAAAGAGCTTACAACTTGGATAAAGTCAAAATTACAACTTGGATAAAGCCAAAATAAAACTTAAAAAAGCAAAAAAAGACAAGAAAAGAAAGAAAGAAAAAACCAAACTGCCAGGTCCAGATGACTTCATGAATAAATTCGAAGGAAAGAAATAACTTCAGTCCAATAACTGAATCTTACAATAACTTCAATCTTACAAATTCTGCCCCAAAATAAAAAAAGAGACTATATCTTGTTTCAAGAGGGAAACCTAATCTTGATATCAAAACTTAAGTAAGACATTTTAAGAAAAGGAAAATTACAAGCTCATCTGTATTGTGAAATAGATAATAAAATCATAAACTAGAATATAGCAAATCAAATTCAGTGATATTAAATAAGCATACATAACAAAACTGGTGTTAAACTTTCAGCCCTAGACTAACACTGGAAAATCGGTGTAATCACTATATTAAAAGAATATAGGAGAAAATTAATGTGATGACTGCTCTAAGTAGAAAATGAAGTTAAGGAAGTTCAACCTCTTCATGGTAAAACAAGAAACAAAACAAAACATTAGCAATTTAGGAATAAAGCTTTCCTAGCTGAAAAGTGGTATATATGAAAAACCTACAGCAATTATATTTAATGAGGAAATATTGAAAGCTTTTCCACTGAGATTGTGACTAAAAAAAAAAAAAA
>SJYT01064557.1:304202-354647 GCA_006410635.1 Cephalophus harveyi
TAAAACAAGAAACAAAACAAAACATTAGCAATTTAGGAATAAAGCTTTCCTAGCTGAAAAGTGGTATATATGAAAAACCTACAGCAATTATATTTAATGAGGAAATATTGAAAGCTTTTCCACTGAGATTGTGACAAAAAAAAAAAAAAATACATTTTTGTCATTTATATTTGTACTATAGGTCCTAGCCAGTACAGTAAGACAAGCAACAAAAGGTAAAAGGATCAGAAAGGAAAAAAATAAAACTATCATTATTTGCAGATGAAATGAGTATATATGTAGAAAATCCAAAAGGATCTTCAGATACACTATTAAAATAAGTGAAGTTTGCAAGACAGCTGGACATAACCTCAATAAACAAAATTCATTTGTATGTTGACAGACTAGCAACAGAATATGAGAAAACAAACTATAAAAATAATACCAATTACAAACCAAACATCAAAAACATTACTTAATAAAAGTGCATCAGACACAACATACTATAAAACATTACTGAGAAAAATTATAGGTGACGTCGCTCAGTCGTGTCCGACTCTTTGCGACCCCGTGGATTGTAACCTACTAGGCTTCTCCATCCGTGGGATTCTCCAGGCAAGAATACTGGAGTGGATTGCCATTTCCTTCTCCAGGGGATCTTCCCGACCCAGGGATCGAACCCGGGTCTCCTGCATTGGAGGCAGATGCTTTAACCTCTGAGCCACCAGGGAAGCCCAGAGAAAAATTAGATATAATAAATATTAAGCTCATGAATGAGATAGCTCAGTATTATAAAGATATCAATCCTTCCCAGAAATCTACAGACAATTCAGTCTCAGTCAAAACCTTAGCAAAAAAAAAAAAAATTTATGAAAACTGATAATTCTAAAAAATATAGAAATGCTAGAAGAAAAAAATAGCTAAGACAAGCCTAAAAAAGAGAACAAATTTGAAGAAATTATATTACCACATACTGAAATTTATTATAAAGCAATAACTATTAAGAAACTGGTATTTTGAACAAAGAGACACTGTGGAACAGAAACAAATGCATAGGTATATGGTCACTTGATTTATGTTAAAAGTGACAAACAGTAACAAAGTAAGGATTGTTCAGTTGCTAAGTAGTGTCCGACTCTTTGTGATCCCAGGGCCTGCCGCACGCCAGGCATCCCTGTCCTTTACTATCTCTCGGAGTTTGCTCAAGTTCATGTCCAGGAAGGATAGTCTTTTCAATAAATAGTGCTAGGTCAATTGTGTGTCCATAGGCAAAAAAAATGAATCAACTCCCACTCACAACATACCTAAAAATCAATTCTGAATGAGATGAAAGCTAAATATGGAAAATAAACCAAAAAGCCTCCAGAAAATAAGACAGGAAAACATCTCCATGACTTCAAGGTTGGAAAAGTTCCTCAGTCAGTCTGGCAGTCTTGTGGATACTCAAGAAGTGAATGAGGATGTATCTTACTTGGCACTGTAGATTATAGTAACTATGGATCAAGAATTTTTCACTCTGTTGCAAAGAATGATTAAGGATATTTGGCATGCCAAACCTAAAATCCTTAGATGCATAATATTGTGCTCTGGGCCTGGCTCTCTTACAGAACGAGCAAGGTATCAAAAGAAAAGTGCTGTAGAAAAAGATAAGCTCTTGGGTATCTCCCAGCAACTCCTCACATACACTTTGCTGATTCCCCAATTATACAAAGACGTGTTTGGAAGGAGACTTCTTCTCAAGCTTATATGCTAAGGTTACTGGCATACGATTTGGAATGGGATAAGAAGAATGGATGGAGAAGTTTTCCAACCAGTTCTATGTGGGGGAACTCAAAGAGGACTAGCCTTCAGGAAGTCTGCTCAGGCCACAGACCCTCTCTGTAGTACTGGAGGCAAAAAGGTTTGCCCCCATTTTCTTGTGCAACATGGGGAGCAAATTACCATGGCTTTTAGCCTAAGAGGATCCACTGTGGTTCAGGAAGGTGCCTGCTACACACCATATTCATGGGGCTTTACCCAGGCTTTCTTGACCATCCCTCAAATGAACACTTGGTATGTCTGGGCCAGCTCCCAGCACATGGAAGAGGAGTGGGCTAAGGGTGGAGATGAGCTCTGTCCTGGCAACGCTTCCCCAACTCCATCCCCCTCACCTAAGAGTTCTTGCTAGGGATTCATGTCCAGGTGGAACAATCCCTCAACAATCGTGGTTTTTGCCCCCTTGAGTCTGAGATCCACCTGTGCGCTTAGCAGCTGTGTGATCCTAGGCAAGCTACTCACTCTCAGCCTTGTCATCTCTAAACTGAAGCTAATTGTAGCTCTATCTCATAGAGCTGCTGTGAGAATTAAACAAGATTATGCATAAAGGAGCTAAATACAGTGCTTAATGACATGATGAATAAATGATGATGATGATTTGTATTGGCTCATTAGCAATTTTTCTTACAATTTGCACACAAGCAACCAGGCAAATCTCTCACTGACTCCCCACTCTGACCCAGAGCTCCTCCCACCACACTGAGTTCTAGATTCCATAAACATGCGCTAATATTCAGCCACACTTGGGGCTCTCATTCCTAAGGCTTGATTCCCTACCACACCAGGCTGTTTACTGTTTAAAACCACCCCCGTAAGAATGCCCAGTTAACCTCCATTCTCTTATCATTGACCAAACAAACCCAAATAAAGAAAAACAAAAAATCACAAACATCTTTTAAATAAGAAGTTTTTAAAGGAAGGCAGAGTAGGAGAGGCAGGAAGACAACCGGAAAGCAAGCCAGTGCACTCCATGGCCATTCTCTCTCCTAGGACCCTCAGCTCCTGGGGGTGAGGCTTTATTTTCTTGTTTGTCTGATTTCAGGTCTAAGCTCAGGGGCACCGCCAGCATTTCATTTTGTTTCCATGTGGCCCTGATGCACCTTTTGTGCTTGGCAGATGTTAAATAAGAACTGGCATTATACACAGAAATGGCAGCAGGTAAGACAGGAGGGGGCCCTGCTGGGTAAAGCCCTCACTCATTCAAATGCTAAGGAAAAAGCTGGGGAGGAAAACGTCCTCTCTCCACTTCTTCTTCCCAAGCTTAATGTCCTTTGATGACCCTAGTTTCCTAGGAGGCTAAAGCTGATAGTGGCCCAGGCTGTGGCTGGGTTGAAACACAGTTGGGGACACCACTGAACGAGCCCTACAGGCTCAGAAACCTCAGTCTCTCATTCCTGAGTCTTATAGTAAGAACACACCACTGGGACTCAGGAATGTGGAAGAGGTCTTCAGAAACAAGCAAGTGGTTGACTGCAGCAGAGATGCCCCAAGGAAGAGAAGACCCCGGGTGTGGGAATAGATAGAGGGGAGGGAGGTACCAGGGGAAGCAAAGGGATCCTGCCCAGAAATGGTAGGACTGGGGGCCTCTCTGGGCCCCAGGTCTCCAGCGGACATGCCTGGTGAACGACAACCTCCAGATCCAGGTCTCATCCAGTGCCAAGGGTCCTCGTGTTCATCCAGCACTTTACATTCTCACTTGGTTGCCATTCAGTCCAGATCCCCTCTCCCCTTGCAACAGCCTTTCAGTCACTCGCTGCTTCCCTCCAACCACATACCTCTGCCTAAAACATTTCTCCAAACGCAGGTTTCACAATGGATCTTCTCTGCTGAAACATCTTCTGTAACTTCCCTTGTTGGCAGGATAAAAACCCAACCTTCCAAGCCTAATAATCAACAGTGGTTTGGTCAATGCTATGGACCCCTTGAATATTTCCTGTTGATTCTTTCAGCTGATCCCTAAATATTTTCCAGCCTATCTGCTTTGTTTTTCTTACACCATTACCTTCACCTGGACATCTTGGCTGCTCCTTGTGCCTGTCTTCTCAAATCATACAACCTATGCTGGTTATTTTCTATTTGCCTGCCCTTCAAGGTCCATCCAGTCAAAGCTACAGTTTTTCCAGTAGTCATGTATGGATGTGAGAGTTGGACCATAAAGAAAGCTGAGTGCAGCAGAATTGATGTTTTTTAACTGTGATGTTCGAGAAGACTCTTGAGAGTCCCCTGGATGGCAAGGAGATCAAGCCACTCAATCCTAAAGGAAATCAAGCCTGACTATTCACTGGAAGGATTGATGCTGAAGCTCCAATACTTTGGCCACTTGATGCGAAAAGCCGACTCACTGGAAAAGACCCCGATGTTGGGAAAGACTGAGGCAGGAGGAGAAGAGGATGACAGAGGACAAGATGGTTGGATGGCATCACCGACTGGAAGGACATGAGTATGAGCAAGCTCCAGGAGATAGTGAATGACAGGGAAGCCTGGTGTGCTGCAGTCTACGGGGTGGCAGTGAGTCAGACACAACTTAGTGACTGAACAACCACCAGCACCCCCGTGCATCCCCTGCCCTTCTCTGTGCCCTGAGAGCTAGCCCCTCTGCACTTCATCACCTGGCTCCCTAGCCATCTCGCTTCTCCCAGGAGGCACCAGTAAGAGGAGAGAGCTGGTGGTCTATTTTTCTCAATTCCCTTGCACTTTGTTGGGGCAATTCTGGTTGGACCAGGTCCCTCCGTGATGGCAGTCCCTTTCCCTGCTCCCAGCTTTCACTGGGCTCCAATCACCCCCCATCCCCACCTTGCTCCTCTAGACCTCGCAGTGGAAATGACCTTTCACTGAAGCTGTCCCCAGGGTCTAAATATCACCCACTGGCTCTGACCACATCTCTTAAATCCTCCATTAAATCTCTTCCAACTCCAGCTGAAGGTACCTTCTGTTTCCTATCAGTATCCTGCCTGAAACACCATTTTTCCAGGCTCATTCTCAACCCCACCCCCCCAAGAAACCTTCTTTTCCACTGCTATTAGGAGTGATGGCTCATCCCTCGTCACTCCCCAACGCCCTTACTTAATTCCAACACTCTTAAGAAGTTGCATGGTTTTAAAAGCATTTGACATAAATGAACTCATCTTTGCCTCACAACAACCCTGAAAGATAGACAAGGTATTATTACCATTAATAATCTCATTCGCATTTTGCAGAGAGCTGAATCTTCTAGAGAGTAAGAGCCATGGCTGAGAACACACAGCTACTAGGCTGTCTTACTGCAGGCGGCTTGTACCACAGGACACACTGGGAACTGAACCCAGGGGTACAGGCCAATGGGGAAGGGAAGGAAGACACATCTAGGGAGACAACATTCAAGAAAATAAAACCCAATGAGTGTGTTTCCACTAAGTTTAAGGCACAGTCCTCAAGGGGTACATAACCTCTATTTGGAAATATGCACGTGTGCAAGCAGATAACATAAAGCAGGTTAGGGTCAAGTAGGAAAGGGCCTTAGGCCAAGGATACTTTGTAACATCGTTCTGAAGGGCCTGCCTCACCTCCCACTCCCCATGCCTCTGCGGTTGAATCAAAGCCCCAGACACAGAGGTGTTCAGGGCAGATTCACTCACTGGTTAAGCCTCTATAATAGGCCAGGCCAGCCGGGTGCCATATCTTGGACACCCCACAGTGAGCAGGACAGACGGAGCCCTGTTCTTAGGGAACTTACACTCAGGAGGAAGAAAGTATGCTCAGTCATCTGATTCTGTGTGACTCAGTGGACTATAACCCCCCAGGTTTCTCTGTCCATAGGATTCTTCAGGCAAGAATACTGGAGTGGGTAGCCATTTCCTTCTCCAGGGGATCTTCCTGACCCAGTAATCAAACCCGCACATCCTGTGGGTCCTTCACTGGCAGGCAGATTCTTTACAAGTGAGCCACCTAGGAAGCCCCAGTAGGAGTCATGGCATTACTTAAAACACTACAAAATGACCGTAATAGTACAATGCGGGTAAGCGCTCTGGAGAAAACAGAGAAAGCTCAGGAGCGAGATTTCTGGAGAGAGCTGGCTTTGTTTAGGGTTGTGCCGAGGGAACAATTCCCTGAGAGTGTGTCCTTCAATGTAGATTGTGGTTGTTGTTTAGTCACTGAGTCATATCCCACTCTTTTGTGAACCAATAGACTGTAGTCCACCAGGCTCTTCTGTCCATGGAATTTCCCAGGCAAGAATACTGGAGTGGGTTGCCATTTCCTTCTCCAGGGGATCTTCCCCACCAGAGATCAAACCCAAGTCTCCTGCATTATAGGCAAATTCTTTACCACTGAACCACCAGGGAAGCCCTTAAAATGAGACCTAAAAGACAAGCAGGGGCTGACCAGAAAGGGTAGGGGCTCCAAGGGAAGAAATTCCATTATGTGCAGAACAGCACGTCCACAGGTCCTGCGGTTGGTGCACCTGGGGGCTGTGTGATTCTGACCAAGACCAGCATGGCCCCAGTACAAAAGGTAAGGGCCACCAAGGCTAGAAAGGCTTGCAGGGGCCACACGCCTCACAGATCACATTAAAGGTTTTTGTCTTATTTCCAATGCAACAGGAACTAAATAAAAGGTTTGGAAAGGAAAGTGCTATGGGACATGCACATTGTTTAAAAATCATTCTGGGACTTTGCTGGCAGTCCAGTGACTAAGACTCCATGCTCCCAATGTAGGGGCATGGGTTCAATCCCTGATTGGGGAACTAGGATCCTGCATGTCATATGATGTGGCCAACACACACACACACACACACACACACACACACACACACACACACACAACACCATCCAGCTGCAGAGCAGAGAACAGACTGAAGAAACACAAGAGAAAAACCTGGGGAGACCGTCAGGAGGCGACAGGAGCAACGCAGGGAAAGAAGACAGCTGCTGGACCAGAGGAGCTGCTGTGGAGACTGAGGACTGGGATGCGTTTGGAGGGTAGCATCCATCTGGCTTGGGTTTGATGGGAGACAGAAGGCGAAGAAATGGGAGGAAATGAAGGAGACAGGAGACCTTTGCACCTGCCACTAAACAAGTGGAGGGGCTCTGGTACTTGGATGGGGAGACTGGGACAAGAGGAGGGTGGGGGAACCACGTCTTCAGTTTAAGCCTTGTTAATCTAAGGCATTTCGGGATGGTGCTGGCAATAGGTAATTAGATATATATGCCTGGAGCGCAGAAAAGAGTTCTGAGCTAGAAATATAAATTCCAGTCATCAAGAATCATCCAGGAACTTTCAATGATATCCCCTAGGGAAAGAGTGTGTGAGAAGAAATGAGGGCCCAAAGGAAAAGAAGCAACCAGAAAGATGGAAAGAAACAGGATGGTGTGATAGCCTTAAAGTCATACAGAAGGAGCATCCTACAAACCGGGATATACTCATCCATATCTGCGCACCGAAGGCAATATGATTGGGCTGTAAATGCTCAAATGACCTCACGTTTATACCTAGTATCCCAGGAGGAAAGTCTACACTAAAATTCCCATGAACATAAATAGCTCTTAGGTAAACCTGAAACCTCCCTCTCTACTCGAAGTTTCCCAAGGCCACCATCTCTTCTCCCACCCACGACAGAGACCAGGACAATGAGTCCCAGGCACTGTCTTCCAGGCTCGGGCTAGCGGGTGCTGCTCCCAGGGGCCCTAAGAGGTGGCAGAAATAGCTGCCTAGATAATAAGATCTGTGCCTGCTCCAAAACAGCTAAGAACACTGGGTGTTGATTAAATTTTCATACCTCCATGACAGATTTTCTTTCCCCTGTCTCTTTTTCCCTCCTTGTGTTTCTTTTTTGGTGGTTGTTCCTCTTTCTAAAATGTAAGAAAACACAATAAAAGGGGTTCTTTGCCTGCACATGTTTTGCTTGTGGTTTGAGCTCTGCCTGAGGCATCACTCTAGCTTCCGGGACAAGTTGTCAGCATCTGGGAAACAGGGTACAGGCTCCCCCCTCCCGGCCCCATCTGCCTTCTGCCTCGCTCCCCACTCCCTCCCTGACCTCCTCCTTCCACTGCCTCTTCAGTAGCCTCTTCACCCTCCTGTCCACGTTATGCCTCCTCCTTTCTGTCTGTTCTCGTTTCTGTTTGCCCCGCCAACTGCCTCCTAAGTGAAATCCACAAACATGACGCCTGCACGCACACACTCAGACGAGGTCCTTTCCCTCCGTTTCCTCCCTGGCTCGCTTCAGCTCTAGCCGGCTCTCCTTAGCTCCGTCCTCAGAGAAGGGCTGGACGAAAGAAGGCTCTCGCGGCTCTCTGACAGGAGACAGATAATTGCCTGCGCCTTCCTTCACGCTCAGAATGACAAACGGGGCCATTGTCAGCTCTCCCACGCCAGGAGGGGGTCAGGATCACCGTCCTCCCCTTGTTCGACAAACTGGACTTAGAAAAAGAGAAAGGCTTTGCTCTGACACTGTGAAGAAACTCTGCGCTAGGTGAAGGGAGGCGGGCTGGGGCAAGTCCCACCCCAGAGTGGCCCTGGGAAGTCTCCTCGCCTCCCTCCAGCCGGAAGCCGGACCAGACCCAGCTGGAGGTTAAAGCCGGGCAGGGCGTGTAGTAAGCACAGTTCTGCCTCGTCCCGCAGGAATCATGACAGGCGACCCAATTTCATCTCCAGCGACTTGGCAGCAGCCTCACCTGTGTCAGGAACGAGTGGCATCAAGAGCCTAACTATCTGAGTGTGAGGCCAGGGCTGTGCAGAGAGAAGTCACTGGTATGATGTAGCTACTGCCTCTGGGGCCATGCCCCCTGGTCCATCCCTTCCCCCTTTCCCCCAAGGAAAGGGTAGCCGCCCAACCTCAGCTCCTCTTCCCAACAATTCCATGGCTGCTCACTCAGCTAGAAGCATTACTCAAGCCTGCCTGGAAGACGGGTGGGAAGTTCTTCTGTTGTGTTGAAGGCAGTGGGGTTTTAGGGTCCTGATTACTCCCCCAGAAGGAAGACTGACCATGGTAGGGTGGGGTCCCCAAACACCCACACTCTGATGGGGCGGATGGGACCTCAGTCTGAGACAGGGTCAAGGTGGAACTCTGCACCTGCTCAGGGCTCAGAAGGCAATGAGACCTGAAGGCTGGACATCATAGGGTCCCACTCATGGGAGTCACAAGAACCGTCCTTTCAAACCAGGATGAGTCCAGCAAACACAAGAGGCACAGCCATCCTCTTAAAATCAGAGCTTCCAGAATAAAAATAGCTGGCTGGATCTGTCACCCACAGGGCAGGGCAGAGTTGGGGGCAGGGGGTTGGGCAGCAATCCCCAAACTTCATATCCACCAAGTGTTGCTGGTCTTCTATCGCCGCTCTCTGCCTAAAGTGCCCTCAGACCCGGCTCCCTGACCCTGGGCAGCAGATGATGGAGCCAGCACACATCCATCACCAGGAATGGAGGCCAGGCAGGCAGAGGCAAAAGCAGGGGAGGACACGAAGCTAACGTCCCTAATCACCAGGGGATTCTTGCTGGGCAATCAGGAATTACTTAGTACAGAGGGTCAAAGGTGAAAAATACTTACTAGCATCTGACCAGTCTTCCAGGGTCCCAAACCTGCCAGAACTTTCATCAAAAGGACAGCCCTACGTTAACATTCTCTCTTATGAAAATCCAAAAACAAAAATGTGTCATAAGCAAAGTCTCCAGCTAGGCGCAATGGTGAAATTAAAAAAAAAAAAAAAAAAAAAATCTGTTCTCTCTTGGAAATAGTAATTACAGTGTTCACACATGCATGCCTCACAAAAACGTCAGTTTTCACACATAGCTACTCCCCACAACAATATCACAAATCAAAACATAACATGTAAGCATATTAAACAATCTCTCTATTCTCCTAAACAGCCCACTAGCCACACTTATTTTGAGACAACTGTAATGTAATGGTTAAGGGCAGAGACTCTGGGAACAGATAGCCTTGATCTTCTCAACTGCAAAATGGGGTGTAATAGTCCTATCTGAAAGGCTTGTTGAGGATATCAAATGTATTTCTATCTATAAAGTACACAGAACAGTGCCTGACAAACAATCTATACTATATAAATGTTGGCTGTGATGTCTCACACTGGCCTTCACAACACTGAAGACTCCTAAGGATATAAGCAAGAGGTCTCCCAGTACTTTAGGCCAGTAAGTTTTCCTTCCCAGTTTTAAGGGTCACTGACCTTCACTTCATTCACAGAGTCAAACTATTTCAGTGGTGCTGGAGGCTTGCTGTGGCACCCAGATGAAGATGTCATGATGACCCCCTTGAAGAATTCTGATCTCTCTACCCCTACCCGTCACACTGCCGTCTCCCAGCCAGGGACCCCACAGTTATCTTCATGGATGAAAACAGATCTTGTGAACCATCAAAAGAGGGACTTGCTTTTGTGAATATGCCCTCAATAAGCCCTTTTGTGGATTTATCTAACCTCCAACATGGGGTGGTGAGTGCTAATAATACAGAGGAGACCTGGGCGAATGGCTCTCTCCTGTGGCAGCCAGTTGGCTTCTGCAACGGGAGTACCCTTTCCCGGCCACAGACTAGGTCTCTCGTGGCAGCCAACCCTCTCGCAACAGCACTCCACCCGGCAGCAGAGGTTCTGGTGAAAGGGCCAAAGAGGGAACAGTAACTGTAACAGACGCAGAGCCCTGACCACACCCCCTTCACTTATTCATTCAGCGATCTGAGCAGCAACTATTCAAAGCACTGAGTAATACAAAATTCCCGCCTCATGAGGCTTATTATAATGGGGTAAGCTATTCTTCAGACAAATACATGGGAAAAATATATGCTGTGGTAAAAGATGAAGTTCTCTGGATAGAGAGAAAGCAGGAAGAGTAGGGAGAGACTACCGGGAAGGGAAAATTCAACCTTAAATAGGATGGTCATGAAAAGACTCACTGGATAAAGATCCAAGGAAGGGAGAGGGTGAGTGCACTCTGACCTCTGGGGAAGGACACCCCGGCAACACAGCACAATGGTCAGGCTCCGAGGCAGGTGTGTGCTCGATGTGTCTGCAGCAAGAAGACTGCTATGGCTGGAGGAGATGAGGGAGGGGAGGGGGAAGAGTGGAAGAGGAGAGGAGCAGACTGTATAGGGTCCTGTGGCTCCCTTGCAAGAGCTCTGGCTTCCACGCAGCGAGAGAGGAGAGCCCCTGGAGGGCTCCCCGCAGGAGAGACTTGCCCTGATTTGCCTGCACCCGGGCAGTGATGCACTCAGGCAGACACTGCAGTAACTTCCACATGAGCTGCGGGGGCTTGGGCCAGGGTAGGGCCAGGACTGGAGATCAGAATCTGGGTAAACAGGGACTGCAGAGCCAACAGGGATTATCGCTGAATTAAGTTTGGGGTGTAAGGGAAAAAGACACAGAAGAATGCTTAAGAGATTTAGTAGCTACTATAACTAATAATCAGTGATGTAAGGGATATGAATAATGATGTACAGGTGAATAATGTAATGAGTGTGAACAAACTGAGACCAACTGGGAAAGAGCAGACGCCTGAGGGCAGCAAAGAAACTGTCAGAGAAGCATTTGGAAAAGGGAGCATTCCAGCACCTGGCCCATGTCTAACACACAGTGAAGTGACACACAGTAGGCCCTCAATAAAAGTCTGCTGGATGAAAAGGAGTTCAGCTACAGAAATAAAGACCCATCTTTACAAGCAACATCATCTTGACGGAAAACATACCTTTTACATGAAAAGAGGAGCAGACAAAAGGACACCAAACCAAGGCAGACTTGAAGAGCTTTCTCTACAGCTGGAACGGTTATCTCTCCTACACCAGCTCATTGGCTGGTGGTGGTAACTCCTGTTTGCCTTCCCTACAGTAAAGAAGTCCCTACCATAATCAATAAACGGGCCCCAGAGCATGCTGTTATCCTGGTAACTTCCTAGGAGAAGTAATAATATTAAATTTGGGCTAAATTCCAAAAGAAATAGCTCCAAGAGAAAACCCTGACGTTCTTAAGGTCTCAGTAATAGGCCCACTGCTGGGCTAATACGCATTGAGCTATAGTTCCTCAGAGCTCAGTCCTTAATCCTCTTCTCTAGCTATACCTTCTCCCTGTGGGGCACTGGCCAATCAATCCCATAACTCTAAAACCATTAATAAGTCGATGCTTCTCAAGTGAGTATCTCCTGTTCTGCCCCTCTCCTCTCTGCTCTGGGCTTATGTATCTAACCACTCACTCATCGTGACATCACTAACTTGGATACCAAAGGTGCAGCAAACAGACATCTCCAATTTAACATATCCCCAGCTGAACTCTTGACACTGGGTCAATCAAACCACCCCTTCTCTAAGCCTCCCTGTCTCAGGAAACTGTATCACTGTTAATTCACTAATACTGCTGAGGGATCATCACTGGCCCCTGCTTTTCTCTCTCACCTTACATTCAACTCATCAGCAAGGCCTGCCAGCTCTACCTTCAAAATCCATCCCAATCTGATAACCACCAGCTTGACCATCCAAGACTTCATACCATCATTGTAACACCTCCACCTCTGCCCACCACAGCCGGTTCTCCACACAGCAGCCAGAGTGATCTTTCAACATATATCAAATTGTCTCACCCATCGGCTCAAAATACTTCAAAGACCCCTCCCATCAAGTGTGAAATAAAACCCACTGGGGCCCAGTGGGATCCAGTCCCAGTGACTCTCTGATCCCTTCACCCTCCATGCCCTCTTGGAGTGCTCCAGCCTCCCTGCTATTCCTTGAACCCACCAAACAATCACTTTGTCAAGCAAGTCACTATGAGGTTTCTCTGCAAAGCCTTTCTTGATGCCCCCAGACAGAGTATGATCATTGTCTATACACCCCCACAACACTCAGCTGACAAGACTGGAAGGAATGATAACACCTCATCAGGGCAACCACTGAACACAGGTCTGTCTTTGTTCCTCAAAAGCAGGCACACTAGCTTCTCCCATCCTGGCAATAAGGGGGCGGTCTAAAGCCTGTTGTGTAAATTAAGGTGAACTGAACGGTCCAATCACTGCAGATGGTGACTGCAGCCATGAAATTAAAAGACGCTTATTCCTTGGAAGGAAAGTTATGATCAACCTAGATAGCATTTTCAAAAGCACAGACATTACTTTGCCAACAAAGGTCCGTTTAATCAAGGCTATGGTTTTTCCTGTGGTCATGTATGGATGTGAGAGTTGGACTGTGAAGAAAGCTAAGCACCGAAGAATTGATGCTTTTGAACTGTGGTGTTGGAGAAGACTCTTGAGAGGCCCTTGGACTGCAAGGAGATCCAACCAGTCCATTCTGAAGATCAGCCCTGGGATTTCTTTGGAAGGAATGCTGCTAAAGCTGAAACTCCAGTACTTTGGCCACCTCATGCGAAGAGTTGACTCATTGGAAAAGACTCTGATGCTGGGAGGGACTGGGGGCAGGAGGAGAAGGGGACAACAGAGGATGAGATGGCTGGATGGCATCACGGACTCGATGGACGTGAGTCTGAGTGAACTCCAGGAGATGGTGATGAACAGGGAGGCCTGGCGTGCTGCGATTCATGGGGTCGCAAAGAGTTGGACATGACTGAGCGACTGAACTGAACTGAACTGAAAGGCCCGATCACCCACCACCTCCTCTGCCAGTCTGCTCTAACTGATGGTGGCAGGGAACAGTAGAGAAAGCGGGCTTTTCCAGTGATTTAACACTAGGTTCTAATCCAGGCTTTCTACCTGAATAGCTGGACAGCTCTGGGCAGGTCACTTAACCTCTCTGTGTCTCAGCTGACTCATTTGTAAAACAAAGAATGATCAGTCAACTTCAAGGCTACTGTAAGAATTAGAGGCTATGTAGGTAAAGGGCCTGGCACACAGTAGGTATATGATAAATGGTAGCTAGTATATATTTTAAAATATTTATTCATTTATTTAAATCTGGCTGCAGTGGATGTTAGCTGTGGCACATGAGCTCAATATTTGCAAGCTTAGTAGTTGCAATGCATGGGTTTAGTTGCCTTGTGGCAGGCATGGGGATCTTACCTCCCTGACCAGGGTTCAAACCCATGCCCCCTGCTTTTAGATGGCAGATTCTTAACCACTGGACCATCAGTGAAGTCCCGGTAGCTAGTCATTTTATCCACATGTTTGTTTTTCATCTCTCTTTTCAGCATTACTGAGTGTCCAGTGGTAGTTTAAGTCGCTAAGTCGTGTCCCATTCCTGAGACCCCAAGGACAGTAGCCCACCAGGATCCTCTGCCATGGGATTCTCCAGGCAAGAATACTGGAATGGGTAGCCATTCCCTTCTCCAGGAGATCTTCCCAATCCAGGAATCGAACCCAGGTCTTCTGCATAGCAGGCAGATTCTTTACCAACTGAGCTACAAGAGAAATTCACCAGAGGCTGATGGATGAGTATCCAGAGATTCCAACAAAGTGTGTTTTGTCCTTCAAGAGTGAAAGTAAGGAATGAGGAAGATGTCAAGATATATGGACGGGAGGAGAGGTTTCACTCCAGGTGGTGTAAGGGGATGTGGCGCAGACTGTGGCCACGGGAAACAAGATGACTGACAACAGCAAGATAACCCCCTTCTCTCAAGCCAACCTCTGCTCATCACTGAGCTGATCAAGACCACAAAAGCCGCAGAGGATCAAGTCCCCACAGGGGTCGCAGCTCCCGAGCGCTGGGGTGGGTCTCATAAAAGAGACTGGTTGCTACAACAGAAAAGGATATGCAAGCTCTTCCAAATGAGAACAGGAATTTAATTAGACCAGGAGAGGAATGAGAGAGAGGGAGATGATTAAGGGCCCAGGATATCTCCTTCCTTAGAGGCAAGGGGAAGAGGCAGGGCAGGGCTGGAATTCACCCCCACTCACAATCTGCCCCTTTCCTCCTTACCCCTCACCCACTTCCTCCACACTCCCTCCTTCTGAGTCCTGGGCAGCCCTCTTCCTCCATCTCGGAACCCCTGGGCCCCCACCTCAAACCTAGCTCTGTGCAACGCTTTCCTTCAAGACATATGTGCTGCTGACTCATTCTCCCAGCTTGTAACAAAGCTGAAAACTTTCACTTCCCCAGTTATTATCTTTTCTCGCTCTTTCTACTTCATCTCGTTTCATGTTATGAATTATGTACAGTACTTCTGGTACTCAAGAAAGACCCTTTATCAAATCTCTGCAAAAGAGAATTCATGAGTGATTTTGATCGACCAAGAGTCTCTGGAAATGACAAAGAACTCCCCGGGCCTGCAGGGAGTTGGGAGCCTGACAGGTGCACAGAGGCACGTGCTGGTGAGAGGGACACTGCTCTGAGGAGATGAGACCCCGAGACCTCATTTAGATTCAGTGGCTATAATATGTTCTAAGGACATGTTCTACCTTATGCATCTCCATTCTATGAGGCTGCTTAAGATCAAGACACATAGGGAAGGGAGGTGATCAGGTCAGGTAGGCGAAGAGGTGGGGTGCTATCTTTCCAGGTGGGGTAAGATCACAGCAGACTTCGTGCAAAGTGCAGGGCATGCCTTACATTTTTTATCCATAAATGGTAACTCAAGATATGTCCCCAGGAGGCTGCTTCCCAAATGCCTGAGACAGAGAAAGTGTTTCAAAGTCCTCTGGCAAAAGGGCACCCCGCGGATAAGACACAGCACACCCATGCCTCACCCATCTGAAAAGTGGAGAAAGCCACGTCTGGTTCCTCTTGGCCCCTTTCTCTGAATCTCTTCTGCCCAGCCTTCCATCATTCTCCCTCCTCACCGCCCACTTCCCCACTTGCTGAAGACATCCAAGATCCAGCTTAAATAACCTACTTTGCAGTTTATTTAGCTTTAAATGGAAGTCGTAAGACAAATGCAATAAATAACTTGGGTACAAAAGAGAGGCGTGCACCCTCCCTTCTCGATCGGTTACACACATGCACACAGACCAAATACGGGAGATTACTCTCCACGGTAACCTTTCCCAGGCTCGGCGGGCCGACAGTAACAGCTGCTTCTAGTAGCAAGGAATAACAGGCAAGGTTCATGCTCCCAGGGAGACTGACGCTGGAGGGCAGACCAAGAGACTGCCGGCCCACTGAGACCGCATGGTCAGGAGTCCCAACACTGGAGCCCCGATGCCCAGTTTGGTGATTCAGCTAGCCATGGGGGCCTCTCTGCTCTTCCCAACCCGCTCTGGTGGCATGCTCCCTGAGGGCTTGTGTCATGCCACTCCGAGGCCACCTGCTAAGGAAGGGGGACTTGCCACAGAAGAGAGGAGAGTGGGAGACCTCAGGAAGTGGGGGGAGGTGAAGAGAGGAGCAAGTCCCCAGTTGGAAGCCCCATGAGAAAGGGAGACTGACAGCCAGCCTGCCTGACGACCGCAGCCCCACCTGGGTTTGGGGGACACGTGCTGCCCAGAACTTGAATGTGATCGCGACTGGCGGTGAGGGAGGCATGACCACCTGGATGCGCGAGTTCCTGCTGCCCTTTGAGTCCTGCCCTTCCTTCCAAACCAGGAAGGGCGGTCTGTCTGATTTCAGGGGCGCAGCTGTAAGTAGCAGCACTTCCCTGGCCCCCCTTAGGCAGGTGGCGGCACACCTCAGCCATTCAGATCAAAGTGGGACCCCTCAGGAAAGGACTCACGCTCCCACACTCCCTTTCTTTCCTGCTTTATCTAGAAATCTGCTCTTTTCATACAAATGACTCAGGGAACAGTGGCTCTGTTTTACATCATCGAGAAAACAGTCAGAAAAGGTCATGGTACCATGATGCTTTGTGCACAAAAGAGAAAGATTCTAACAATATTTTGAATATATATTCTGCCTTACTTCCAAGGGATCCTATTGACCATATCTGTCAAAACACATTTAAAAATGATATGTGAAAAATCTGCATTGTGAAGCTCAATAATAGAAATCTTCTAAACATCACTGTTCATAACCTTGAAGTATTTTAACAATACCTTAAATTTATAAAGCGTATCTTGGTGCACAAAGCCCTTTCACACATACATTCAGATTTAATTCTTACAACTATAAAATGAACTGAGTGTTCCAATTTAACTGAAGAGGAAAAGGTGTCTCACTGATGTCGTGTGACTTGCCTAAGATCATGATGTGGGGGAGGGGGAGAGTTGACAGAAAATAAAGCCACACTTGAACCCAGATCTTCTGAGTACAATCCAATGTTGAACACTACCTGTTCCTTACGGCATTTGCTGTGTCGGTCTAATTGGGTTTCTAAAACATTCATTCTTTGATGACAAGTCACAAAAGCAACTACTAATTCCTATTAAGATTAATGTAAAAAGCTCATTGTCACCAGAATGGAAAAAGAAAACTCACATGCCACGCTGCTAATAGCAATATTGTACACTCACAAGTAAATTACTCATATCAATGTAATTATATTAATAGATTAATCTATTATATAGATAACATCTATATTACCATAGTTTTTTGTCAGCTTTTACAGATCATTTTCACAAAGCAAACAGAAAAGAATATGGGCTTGCTATAGGGTTGTTAACTTTTTCTTGTCAAGAAAAGACATTAACTTTCAAAATTCACTTTTAAGTTGAACAAATTTAGTTTCCAAAAAACTATATTGCTATTATTTTCTCATTATGCCAGAGTGGTAATAAACTTTATCAAGGGCTCAGTCCCAGACCATGTTGGAACACTGTTGGATATAAAAGTCAGGCCTGCCCTCACATGAAGTGCAGAAGGTCCTGAAGTAACTGAATTTGAATTCAAGGGCAGCTTTAATGTCAGCATTTTGCCAGTTATCCAGAGGTAATTCAAGTTATTAAGAACTGGAATGAACTTAAGATGTGTTCGGAAGCCATTTTAGCATCAAATATATGTATGTTTTTTAACATGAACGTAATATAAACACTGTACTTTGAAACAAAAAGCAAAGGTGATGAGAGCTCCCAATACACAGAGCTAATGAAAGCTAAGGAACAAGAAACACAGTGGGAAAATTTGCCTTGCATGCCCCTGGCAGCAACCAGATACTCTCTTTGAATGAGCAAAAAAAAAAAAAAAGCTCACTTTGCAAAATCAAGTTTATACGTATACAAGTCTTATAAGCAAAGAGGCATTTTAAGAAAGCAAAGAATGAGGGTCTTTTTCAAAGCACTTTCCTATGTTTCATCTCATGTAATTACTACAAGACTCGAGGTTAGGGACAGCTGGTGGTGGGTATTAGTCTCATATTCCTAACTAACACACATTTATTTATTCATCTAGCTGACATTACAAAGAGACATGAGTGTTCTGACTGCAATCACAGGGCTCATGGCAGGAAGGGGTCCAGTGGCTGTCCCCCTATCCTCGGTGTAAGGATCAAACAAGCTGATGTTCACAAAAGTAAAAAACGGACGTTGTGACAAGTGGATTCAGCAGCAGAAAATGATCCCAGAAATGGTGTGTGCTTACGTGTGTGTGTGTGTGTATGTGTATATAGGGAGTCTTCAATTTGGGGGCTGTTACTGGTCACATTTCATCACAGAAAGCAGGGCATACTTTCTGTTTGTTCTGTTTCCAAATCCTAACCATCTCTCAGATTGCCATATCTTAGGTCTGGGTTTCTTTAAGAGCATTTCAGAGACAGTTTCCAAGCCAGGAAGGCCAACTGTGTCACAGAAATTAACTACTAATTACACACCAACCCCATGTAAACATTCCAATAAATTAGTACAGATTCCCTGCGTTTCACTCGTTGGTTTTTGTGTGTATCGCTACCTGTCACAGGAGAAGGGAACAGGGCGCTGAGCTGGAGCCCAGCAGTGACAGCGGACTGCGGTAACCGTGGTGACAGCCAACTGCCCAGCATGAGTGGTGTCCCCCCCAACAGCAGCTCCCTCATCTGAACACAGACCTTACGCTGCCTATGCTGACAGCTGGGTGGTCTGGAAGCCCATGCGCCTGGCCGAGATCACAGAGCTTCCCTGTGAAATGAGCTTGTCGATGGGTATTTACTGAATTTCACTTCTGGGGAACTGTGGTTGTTGCCAGAAGACAGAATGGCCTTTCCAAAGGGAAAGGGGGCAGAGACACCTAAAAGACAACTTCTGATGCGGGAATCTTCGAAAAGCACCGAATGAATGCTACTGACATTCAGGCCAGGGGCTTAGAGAAAAGACGCCTCAACTTTTGAGTTTTCAGGGATAGTCAGAGAAGGCTCTGTGGGGGAGGTGGCCAACATTTTGGAGGAAAAACTAATTTCAAAGAATGTGAACGTATTATTGGCAAAGAGGCACATGACAGATATAAAGTGGCTAGACTGAAAGACGGGAAGGGACCAGTCAGTGAGAGGCAGATCTGTAGAGCGCCTGGGCAGTGGAAGAAGATGCTCTGCTTGTCTTTCCCATATGAGTGGTTTGTCCAAAATGTTCTAAATAATTATTTAACACCACTAGTGCTTCTTCAGAGAAGGCAATGGCACCCCACTCCAGTACTCTTGCCTGGAAAATCCCATGGACAGAGGAGCCTGGTGGGCTGCAGTCCATGGGGTCGCAACTGAGAGACTTCACTTTCACTTTTCACTTTCATGCATTGGAGAAGGAAATGGCAACCCACTCCAGTGTTCTTGCCTGGAGAATCCCAGGGATGGCGGAGCCTGGTAGGCTGCCGTCTATGAGGTCGCACAGAGTCGGACACGACTAACACGACTTAGCAGCAGCAGCAGCAGTGCTTATGTGCTAGGCACATGCCAAGGGTTTTACCCAAGTTACCTCCTTTAATTCTTACTACAATTCTACTAGAGGGGGGTAACATAATTACCCTCACATTACAGAAAAGGACAACAGAGATTAAGTTGCGCAGGTCCCACAGGTAGTAAAGGTGGGACCAGGATTCATAACCACTGTTACACCACCTCTATTAACAGACATTGCGTCAAACAAGATCTACATCAGAACATCAATGCAGAAAACACAGAGAGGAGATCTTTGGCATAAATATATTTTTGCAACTTAATATATATGTATTATAAACATATATGTAATGCCGAATCATTCTCTCAAAACATGAGGTGGTTTGGGGGAAGACGCGCCCTGAAGCTCGGGTGAGGATGACTGCTGCAGTCTCGAATCAGCTTTGGTATCCAGTTTATTTCCATATTTTGTTTTAGTTNACACCTTTGGCATAAATATATTTTTGCAACTTAATATATATGTATTTTAAACATATATGTAATGCCGAATCATTCTCTCAAAACATGAGGTGGTTTGGGGGAAGACGCGCCCTGAAGCTCGGGTGAGGATGACTGCTGCAGTCTCGAATCAGCTTTGGTATCCAGTTTATTTCCATATTTTGTTTTAGTTTCACAGGACTGAGAAAATCCTGAATCATACAGAAAAGGAATAGTGTGCTCACTTATATCCCTTTCTGTGAGCAAACAAGCTCAGACTTGAATTTTTTAAAAAGACTAACACAGAACTACAAGCCTTCTAATCAACAGTGCATTTACATGAAGTTCAAACAAACGCAGAGATGGCAAAAACAGCTTTCCTCCAGGTTCTGTACAAATAAACCAAGTGTCCACAGGTAGTCTCCAAGAATGAAGATTTGGTCTCAAGCACATTGATTATGCTTTTTAAGTCAGCTTTTTGTGTGTATGATTTTATACTTCCTCAATTTGAAGATACACTTTTCTTCACAGACAAAGGTTTACAACTCAAAATATATGAACACGTAACATACAGAATGTAGTAGGGGTCCCCCCTCTTTCAAAACTATTATTAAGTTTTTAGTAGGTCTTCTAATCAATAATATATATCTTTGATTCAAGGAAATATGATTGTTGAAATATATATTTTAACTAAAAACAAAATGAAAGACAATCTATGGAATGGGAAAAAATATCTGCAAATGATGCAATTGACAAGGGGTTAGTTTTTAAAGCACACAGCTTATACAGCTCAATATAAAAAAAAAACTTAATCAAAAAATGGACAGAAGATCTAGATAGACATTTCTCCAAAGCCATACAGATGGTCAACAGGCACGTGAAAAGATGCTCAACATCACTAATTTTTCGAGAAATGCCAATCAAAACTACAATGATTTGACCATCTCACGCTGGTCAGAATGGACATCATCAAAAGTTTACAAACAACAAATGCTGGAGAAGGTGCAGAGAAAAAGGAACCTTCCCACACTGTTGGTGGGAATGCAAATTGGTGCAGCCAATATGGAGAACAGTATGAAGGCTCCTTAAACAACTAAAAATAGAATTACCATATGATCTAGCAATTCCACTTCCAGAAAAAACAAAAACTCTAATTCAAAAAGATACATGCACCTCAATATTCACAGCAGCACTATTTACAATAGCCAAGACATGGAAGCAAACTAAGTGTACTTCAACTGATGAATGATAAAGAAGATGTGGTATAGCACACACTGCTAAGTCGCTTCAGTCGTGTCCGACTCTGTGTGACCCCATAGACAGCAGCCCACCAGGCTCCCCCATCCCTGGGATTCTCCAGGCAAGAACACTGGAGTGGCTTGCCATTGCCTTCTCTGATAGCACATACACACATACATAATGGAATATGACTCGGCCATAACAAAGGATGAAATAGTGCCATTGGCAGCAACATGGATGAACCGTGTTCAATTCAGTCGCTCAGTCGTGTGTAACTCTGTATGGACATAGAACAACAGACTGGTTCCAAATTGGGAAAGGAGTATGTCAAGGTTGTATATTGTCACCCTGCTTATTTAACTTATATGTAGAGTATATCATGTGAAATTCTGGGACGGATGAAACACAAGCTAGAATCAAGATTGCAGGGAGATAAATCAATAACCTCAGACATGCAAATGACACACCTTTATGGCAGAAAGTGAATAAGAATGAAAGAGCCTCTTGATGAAAGTGAAAGAGGAGAGTGAAAAAGTTGGCTTAAAACTCATCATTCAGAAAACTAAGATCATGGCATCTGGTCCCATCACTTCATGGTAAATAGATCGGGAAACAGTGGAAGTAGAGAGAGACTTTATTTTGGATGAACCTAGAGATTACCACATTAAGAGATTATCATACTAAGCAAAGTCAGACTGAGAAAAACAAATATTATATGTTACACCTATATGTGGAATATAAATAATTGATAAAAATGAACTTATATGCAAAACAGACTCACAGAAAACAAACTTACAGTTACCAAAGGGGAAAGCAGGGGAGAGATAAATTAGGAATCTGGGAATAAGAGATACACACTACTATATAAAAAACAGACAAACAATAAGGATCTACTGGCAGGGAGCTATAGCTAACTTATAATTTAAAAGGATATATAAGTATAATTGAATCACTTTGCTGTATACTGAGATACTGTAAATCAACCATACTTCAATTATTTTTTTTTAATTTAAGATATTTTAAAAACAAAATGAGACAATTCTGTGAAGCCACCAGAGTCCACCTACAGATCTCAGCTAACAAGTGCCTGATTCTGGGCCAAGGGCAGAGGCCTAGGGATGGGAGAGGGAGAAGGAGACCAGCAAGCAGGGGAGGAGGGCAGCCAGCACAATTATTTTTTTTTAATTTAAGATATTTTAAAAACAAAATGAGACAATTCTGTGAAGCCACCAGAGTCCACCTACAGATCTCAGCTAACAAGTGCCTGATTCTGGGCCAAGGGCAGAGGCCTAGGGATGGGAGAGGGAGAAGGAGACCAGCAAGCAGGGGAGGAGGGCAGCCAGCAAAGTGCCCTCGCACGCATGTGCACTCAGCTGCTAAGTGATGCCTGACTCTTTGTGATGGACTGTAGCCCATCAGGGCTCCTCTGTTCATGGGATTTTCCAGGCAAGAATACTGGAGTGGGTTGGCATTTCCTTCTGCAGGGGATCTTCACTACTCAGTGACTGAACCTGAGTCTTCTGCTTGGCAGGCAGATTCTTTGCCACTGAGCCACCAGGGAAACTCTCAAGTGTCCTCAGTTCAGTTCAGTTGCTCAGTTGTGTCCGGCTCTTTGTGAACCCATGAATCGCAGCATGCCAGGCCTCCCTGTCCATCACCAACCCTTGGAGTTCACCCAAACTCACGTCCATCGAGTCCGTGATGCCATCCAGCCATCTCATCCTCTGTCATCCCCTTCTCCTCCTGCCCCCAATCCCTCCCAGCATCAGAGTCTTTTCCAATGAGTCAACTCTTCACATGAGGTGGCCAAAGCATTGGAGCTTCAGCTTGAGCATCAGTCCTTCCAAAGAACACCCAGGGCTGATCTCCTTCAGAATGGACTGGTTGGATCTCCTTGCACTTCAAGGGACTCTCAAGAGTCTTCTCCAACACCACAGTTCAAAAGCATCAATTCTTTGGCACTCAGCTTTCTTCACAGTCCAATTCTCACATCCATACATGACCACGGGAAAAACCATAGCCTTGACTAGACGGATCTTTGTTGGCAAAGTAACGTCTCTGCTTTTGAAAATGCTATCTAGGTTGGTCATAACTTTCCTTCCAAGGAGTAAGCGTCTTTTAATTTCATGGCTGCAGTCACCATCTGCAGTGATTTTGGAGCCCAAAAAATAGAGTCTGCCACTGTTTCCACAGGAGAACGGAAATGGCAGTGGTCCTTGTCCTCCTTCCCGAGAGCCCACTGTGTGTCCACTAGTTTGTATTAGACAAATATTGATTAAAGTAGGGCCTCATGGAAATGCACGTAGCGGGAGAGACAGGCTGAAGGTTTCTCTTCAGTAGGCCCCCACTAGGCAGACCACCTCACACCCTCCCCAGGCTGAGACATCACTGTCACACGGAACTGTCATTCTCAAACTTCACTGCAGCCTCAGAGTCACAAGGGAGCACGTGAAAAACACATATTCCTTCCTCCTGCCTCTGCAGCTGCCGAGTCGTTAGATCCAGGCAGAGCCCAGGAATCTGTAATTATATTAACTGCCCCTCAGCCGATTCTAAGGTGGACCACACTGTGAGGGACACTGAAAGAAAGTACTCAATAAATACTTTTCTAGAGAATGATAAATTGAGGGAAAAATGAAGACAGACCACTTTGGCTTGCCTAGTGCCAGAGGCTGGCACTGTGCCATCCCTGTCTAGCTGGGATTCCATTAAGGATTTGGCCTCCAAGGGGGATCCAGTGGAAAGTACCTGAAACAGCCACTGAGTCACAAGGCACCACCCCAGTTAATTGCTGCCCCGCAGCCCTCAGGCATGGGGTTGCCTCAGAGCAGAGAGATCATAGCCTAAGGCTGCATGACACCCCAGGCACCTGAGGCCTCTGGCCAGGGATCAGAAATTAAACTGTGTATTAGAGTGGGCTAAAAGAAAGGCCAAGAGCCCTGAGCCAGCCTAATGGGTCCGCATAGACAAAAGATCTGGAGACTAGCCTGGTGCGTGGTGTGAAATCCAGGCGCCCGATCAGGAGGCAAACGTAGCATATTTGGAATCAACCCCAAACAGAAGGACATCGCTGGCTTGACAAATTATTAAGAAATCAAAATGGATATGAAAGAGTGGGAATAATTTCAGGATGGAAGCAGCTATGGATGGAAATATGTGTGAAGGAGAAAGAAAGAAAATCACAGGTTTTTTTCCCCCCACAGAGGGAGCCAAGGACTGGAAATAGTGGACCCTGGACTCTGGCCCAGCAGGCAGGACGCAAGCGGAAGGCATTGCAGGGTTTAGAGAGAGGACAAGTGATTCAAACGAGAGCAGGCTGCCAAAGGCAGCAGCAGAAGCTACAAACATAAATGTGTTTTTTTAAAAAAGAGACACTCTGCGGAGGAAAACAAGATGACGGAGTACAATGCAAGTGAGGAGGGTGGGCGGGCCTGGTAGGTTTCAGTCCCCGAAAGTTCCCCAAGTCCACGCTCTGAATTGGGCTGAAGCGGGGCCAGGTGCCCAGGAGTGAAGTCTGGGAGGGCCCACGAGGTGAGCCACACCTGCTGGTCACAGCTTACTCTGCATGTGTGTGTGTGCACACACACCCTTCCCTCCCCCACTCACTCACTCTCCCTCTACTGAGGGGAGCTCAAGCACCAAATTAGAAATCAGAACATTTGGCTTTAAAATTCACTTCCTACTTCCTCCACGCAATGAGGCAGGCTTCTCAACTCATTCCACACACTGAATTTATCCATCAGATTCCAGAGTAACATTTGAAAAAGGGCCTATAATACATTTACTCCCTTTTCATTGTCTCTCCTCCACCTCTTTCCTTTCTTTGTTGTTTTTCAGTCACTCAGTCCTGTCGGATTCTTTGAGACCCCATGGACTGCAGCATGCTCGCCAGGCTTCTCTGTCCTCCACTATCTCCTGGAGCTTGCAAAAACTCCTGTCCAGCGAGTGGGTAACACCATCCAACCATCTCATCCTCTGTCGCCCCCTTCTCTTTCCTTCCTACCCAGGCCAAATTTCACTGCTCTGCTAAGGTCAGTCTCCTAATGCTCATTTCATTAGGCTCACCTGGCAAAACTACTCTGGTAAAAGTCAGCTCTGTACCTACTTCCAGCTCTGTACCTACTTCCTGCCTGAACCTCAGGGGCCAAATGTGACCAGGGGAAAACACCGCACATTCACTGGTCTCTCCTTCACCCCAGCAACACGAACCCCAAGTGGGTCCTGAATGCAGCCCAGCAGTTACATCCCCACTCCACTCATTTCTTCGTTCTCTGGAAAACTATGTCCACCTTCCCTCAAACTTCCAGCATTTCCCTTCTCCCACCCTCTGCTAAATGACCTGGCTTCCAATTTCATTGAGAAAATAGAAACAATAGGAGAATTTCCATGAGCTCCCGCCACCCATCCACAACGCAGCCCCTGCAGCCTCCGCAGCCTCCCTCCTAGGACTATTGATGAACCATGGAGTTGGGCGCCAAGCCCAGTCCTCCACCTGGGCTAGGAGCCCACCCCCTCTCACCTGCTTTAGAAGGCTGCTCCACCAACTGTCCTCTCTCTCCACCAGCAATGATTTTCGTCTTGAAAGATTTATCCTCATAAGAAAGCAAATGGTATTTCATCTACCTTTCCCATTTTCTCTGCTCCTCTTTCAACAAAACTCACCACAATAAGTATGGCCATATTACCAACCTTCTCTTAAGGTGAAGGTGAAGGTGAAGTCGCTCAGTCGTGTCCGACTCTTTGCGACCCCATGGACTGTAACCTACTAGGCTTCTCCGTCCATGGGATTCTCCGAGCAAGAATACTGGAGTGGATTGCCATTTCCTTCTCCAGGGGATCGAACCCAGGTCTCCCACATTGGAGGCAGACGCTTTAACCTCTGAGCCACCAGGGAAGCCCTCTGAGCTTCTCTTAAATCTTCCCCAATCAGGCTTTTGCCCCTCCCACTGCCCTCTCCTGACCTCTGATGATTAATTCTTAGCACTTACTTAACCAATCCCTAGGCATCATTGGACTCAGCTGATCACGGCTACTTCCTCCTTTCTGCAACAATCTCCTCCCTTGGCCTCCAGGACACCATCCCTCCCCGACCCCCTTCCCTGCTCCTTCTCAGTCTTCTTGCTGATAACTCCTTAACTCACCCACATCTCAACACTGGAACTCAGTTCTGGAACCTCTTCCCTATGGTTAGATATTCCCTTCCTTGATGGTTTATCCAGTCTTAGGGCTTTAAATACCATCTATTCACTGAAAACTCCCAATTTATATCTCCAGTCTAGGCTTCTATCCTAAATTCGTTTATCCAACCCTCTCCTTACACCACCATTTAAGCATCGCAAATTCCTCGTTCATATCCCAACTCAATTCTTCATCTTCTTCCCAATCTACTTCACCCCTCAGCCTGCATGGGACAGGGAGAGACTAACTTCCAGGATACACTTATCAATCCCTTTGTGTATTAGACAAGTCATATGTGAACAGACACTGATATCAGATTCCAAGTGTCATCTGTATTGGGTCCCAGATTCCTGCAAGGACACGGGAACAGGGTCATGCAGACAAGGATGCAGAGAGAAAAATAGCCTATTCCAGAGCATGCCTTACTGGTTATAGAAATCCACAAATTTTACCTACTGGATACCTTGTCCTAAGTTAATTGGTACACCTTATCACTCTGACACCAGAAGATGGTGGTAGGTTCCTGGCCCCTATTCGTCAAATGAGTTTTGAGTATGTTCTGTTCCCAGGGCATGTGGAGGAGGTGGTGATGAAAACTAAAGCAGAGATGAGTAGACACACATTCTCCAGTCACATGGAAGTCAGCACCAAACACATTCTCTGTAGATACCATAAAATCAGAGAAGCTTCAGGAAGCTGAAGATGGCAGTTTTCCACCAACCCTCGGATATGGTTTTATTCTTTCAACATGCTTATGCATAACACACATAAGCTAAATGGCAACGGGGTAAAAAGTGAGTAGCTGTTAACTATTCAGAAACTATTAACTACATGCAGGTGGGAGAAGGCAACTTAAAAGCAAGTCATAGGACCAAAGGACTTCTGAGAATGAGGGAGACTCTCCTCTTCTCACCACAAGCCAGGAAAGAGTATTTCCTTTCCAGGAAAGGAATTTGTGATAGCTATATGGTGATGTAAGGAGAGAGTTGGATAAATGAATTCAGAGTAGAAGTTTAAGCTGGAGATATAAATTTGGAATTTTCAGGGTATCGATCGTATTTAAAGTCCAAAGACTGGATAAAGCATCAAAAAATCTCTCCCATGGCAGCACAGAGTGCTGAAGCAGTCGTAACAGATAAAGCTGGCATGTATCTGCAAAGTCAGAGAAAGAGCATGCCTCCAACAACTACGCACATCTGCATGAGTTATAGATACCAAGTGAGAAGAAAAATAGCTCCATGAAAAACACAGATAAAATACAGATCAAAATACTGGACTTGAGACTTCCCTGGTGGTCCAGTGGCTAAGACTCTGCTCTCTCAACACAGGGGGCATTGGATTCAATCCCTGATCAGGGAACTAGATTCCACATGCTACAACTAAAGATCCCACATGCCCCAGCTAAGACCTGGTACAGCCAAATAAATAAGTATTTCAAAAAACTGGACTTGAAGAGCACAGGTTGGAGTAATTGCAGATACAGACTGGGAACCCTTGTAGTCTGTATATCAGTCCTGATAACCACAAACAGCAGAGAACACAAAACCAGAGTCACAACAAGGAAACCCAACTCAGACGAGAATCAGCACAAAGCGGGAACTGAGAGCCACATCTCTCATTCAGGTGAAGAAGGTTAGAAGCTAATCCTGGAACCACAGTCATATTTGCAGAGTGAACTGCACTGAGCCAAGACAGAAGGCGGCACTGTCCTAGAGAATGAACACCCATCCAGAATCAGTTCAGATCAGTTGCTCAGCGGTGTCCAACTTTTTGCGACCCCATCGACTGCAGCATGCCAGGCCTCTCTGTCTAACACTAGCTCCCAAAGCTTTCTCAATCTCATGTCCATCGAGTCAGTGATGTCATCCAACCACCTCATCCTCTGTCGCCCCCTTCTCCTCCTGCCCTCAATCTTTCCCAGCATCAAGGTCTTTTGTAATGAGTCAGTTCTTAGCATCAGGTGGCCGAAGTATTGGAGCTTCAGCTTCAACATCAGTCCTTCCAATGAATATTCAGGACTGATTTTCTTTAGGATGGACTGGTTTGATCTCCTTGCATTCCAAGGGATTCTCAAGAGTCGGCTCCAGATTAGGAGACATGAAACAAATTAGACCAGTAAGAAGAGGGGAGAGTCTGCAAGTGGCGGAGACCTTTGCAGAGATAGTCAAAACAGGGAGAAGCAGCCAGTGGAACCGTAGACTGCTTTGCATCTTTCTACCACAAGAGGGAGGGAAGCCAAGAATACAGTTGGAGGGTGACCAAATCAACTTGAAATTCTGGGAGGCTAAATGGAGCTCAGCACGCAGGACTCCAGGTTGCCCTGACAATGGGAACTCTCCCCCACTCTTACAATCAAGCAGGATAATGAGAAAGGCGACATGCAAATGAAGCTAACCAAAATCAATGGCGGAGCCACACAGGTCACAGGAAGCCTTTAGGAAGGGTTTGTGCAGCAGAAAAGGGATGCTAACACCAGGGAAGCATTTACAGTATACAGAAAAAGGTTAAACTGAGTCCACATGTTTGAGAGAGCTTCTGTATACAGTGTTAACCTGAAGGTACTCCTAATGGTTCAAGAATCACTGGCGCCAATAAATCTTACATATTTGTTGTGACCATTAAACAGAAGAGACATTGGAATGGGAAAAAGGGACTCCCTTTTCTTTGCAGCCTTTATGAGGAAATACGGCAGCTAGGTGAATTGGGCCTTTCCGGAATGAGTGGTAGAAAGGGAAATCAACCAGTTATATCTGCAACCTCTGAACAGTGGTGATACTAAAAGGCACCATGGCTGATTTTCCTCTATGGTGAAACATACATACAGGCATGTATTCAGAGTAGGGGCTTCCCAGGTGGCCCTAGTGGTAAAGAACCCACCTGCCAATGCAGGAGACATAAGAGAGCTGGGTTCAATCCCTGGGTTGGGAAGATTCCTTGGAGGAGGGCATGGCAACCCAATCCAGTATTCTTGCCTGGAGAATCCCATGGACAGAGGAGCCTGGCGGGCATAGTCCATGGGATTGCAAAGAGGCGGACATGACTAAAGGGACTTAGCATTTGCACAAGGCGACTTAGTCGTTCACAGTTAATCCAGTAGTGTGTAACCAGTTCTGATACATGTGTAAAACTTTTCATTTACAAAATCTTAAGTTAAAATTAAGAGAAGAAAATAAATACTCAGGTATTGTTGGCATGGGCTACCAGAATCTGCAATTTTTCAGCTAAGATCCTAGGTACCTCTGATCTCACACTCTTAATGGGCATAAACAGGAGACGAGTGGTAGGTGAATTAGTCTCCACTGTTTAAATGTTCTTTTCCCCATATCCTAGATCCTTTTAAAAATTTATTCTTTAATTGTAGGAAAATTGTTTTATAATGTTGTGTTAGTGTCTGCTGTACAACAAATCAGCCATAATTATAGATCACTTCCCTCTTGAGCCTTCCTCCCCTCCCCCTATCCCATACATTGAGGTCATCACAGAGCACCAGGCTGGGATTCCGGTGTTATACAACAACTTCTCGTCAGCTATCTATTTCACTCATGGTGGTATATATATGTAGAAGTTACTTTCTCCATTCATCCCATTCTCTCTTTCCCCTATTGTGTCCACAAGTTCTGAATCCCCTTTGTGGTCCAAGCTGAATAGTTGAATTTGGGTAAATTAACAGTGTTAAAAAAAAAAACAAGACAACAGGCCAAAACAGAGTCACTTGTACTAAGCCCCATGTCACCAAATCAAAACTTTATTACAGTGGGCCCACAAATGGGCTCTTAAACCAGGCAATCAGGAATCACCTGGTCAGTGTGAATGAGATCATCTGCCTGATAAAACCCTGCCATTCCCTAAAGCAGCGGTTCCCAACATTTTTGGCACCAGAGACCAGTTTCAGGAAGATAATTTTTCCCCAGGCTGGGGGTGGTGGTGGGGTGGTTAGGGGGTGATTCAAGTACACCACATTTATTGTGCACTGAGTTTCTCTTATTATTGCATAAGTTCCACCTGAGATCATCAGGCATTAGATCCTAGAGGTTGGGGACCCCTGCCTTAAAGGAAAGTGACCTTGCCACAACCAATCCACTGCTTACTAACTTCCTGGTCCAGTGCCCTTCTGCCTATAAAAGCCTTTCATTTTGTATAGCTCCTCAGCGCTCCCTTCCAGATGTGAGATGGCATGTTGCCTCATTCATGAATGGTTGAATAATGTCAATAACACCTTTAAAATTCACTCTGTTGAATTTCTTTTTTAAACAAAAGCATATGATGTGATTCCACCATAAGACCCACGCCCACCAGTATGAAGACACCTGGCTCTGAACCTTCCTCCAGCAGAAGACAATCCTAACTCGAGGATGTGTGTCCAGTTCCTATAAGAGAGCTCCACCTGGCCCATGCTTCACACCCCAGTTCCCTGCTCAAGGGAAGCTGGACTTGGCTGACTTCCTCTCTTCCTAGGGAGTCAGACTTTGTCCTTGCTCTACTGGCTGAAAATGGGATGCTTTTTCCATCCAACTTCTCCTGAATCAAGGGGTAGTTATTAGCCTCACTATGGCCATCATCTCTGCCTGTGGGCTCTTGGCTCCATGCCCTCCCCCTAGATCCAAAGCTTTGGAAAGTGACATCATTTCAAAGGGGTATGAGTTCATTCTGCCCAATAAGCAGCCAGCCACTTTTTGGAAGCCATTCCTACAGCTCAATGAGTTCTCTCAAGCCTGGATCTAGCCCCAGGGGGAGCAAGAGGCCTTCAGTAAGCTGAAGTTCAATGACTGATGGCCTGGAAGTCAGAGGTACTGTGCGTCTGAGGTCCTGGGAGCCCATGCAATGAATGGTTTCAGAGGATCTGCCGTCTGACCTCTTTTCCCTGCTTCCTCGGTAGAGCACACCTAGACAGGAGAGCAAGTTCACTGTCTCTGTGTGACCTCCATACCTATGCTGGACAGACAACCAGAGAGAGGCTGGAATCTGAAGAGAGCACCAGGATCACAGAGTCATGGCACTTTTTCTCCCTGTTTCCCCAGTGCCTAGCACAGTGCCTGACACATCACAGATGCTCACAAGCACATGTTGAAAGACTTAATGAATGAATGAACAAAGGAACTAAACCAAGCAATGAGTGACTCCTGCTTATCTCAGTACCTTCTGAGTCTTGGCCCTGGAGGACCAATAGATCTCGCCTGTATCTTCAAATGCAACACTTCTGCTTTTGGACTCTCAGTGCATTTATCACATCACTTAGGTGAGTCTACACATATAATTGAAAGCCATCCTGCCCAAAGCCCCATAAATGATACCAGCCACTGCGGGGCCCGTGCTGTCATTTCCAGAGGCGCCTGGTTAATCTGAGTGACATGGCCTCAAGACAACCTTCACATCTCAAATGAGGAGTGACTGGCCTCATCAACCTTGTCTCCCTTCCCTCCTCCCTACCACCCCCACAACTGGTAAGAATCCCAGAGTGTTCTCAAGGTTTTTCTAGGTCACACATAACCCCTAGACTTGCCAGGCATATGCTGGTCCTTGGGACTTCTTCACACCTCTCCCAGACGTTCAGCATGAACAGCCTGCAGCTCTCTTCTGCAAAGCCCCACCTGCCTTGCTCATGTGGCACAGGGATAGGTCCAAGTTAATGATGGACATTTACTAGGCACCTACTTGCATAGGCCTTATGCAGACCCTGGCTCTTTCTCCAAGAGTCTCTCATGAGACAGCATTTCTTTTCCTTCCAGTACAGATAATGTCCTGAAGTCATTCTAAAGGGGGCTTATTGTAAATGACCCCATGTCCCACCCATTACGTTTATAGGTATAGAAGAATCATGTTAGAAGGAATCTGATGGTGCCTTAGGGTAAAGAAGCCTAGGGAAGGGCAAGTGAGATAATGATTGCTCCAAATATGCCCTAGGGTGGGATGGCTGGGAGGCATAGGAGAGTACAGACCTTTATGAACATCTGTTTACAAAGACAATTTGCTCAAATTGCTTTCCCTCCCTAGGCTCCCCTAAGCATCAAACCACACAACTCCTTCATTTTAGAACTTAGACTCTGCACTATACCTTTCATAACTTATTAAGATCAGACTCTGGGAGGTAAAAGAGACTTCAGTAGTCACCCTAACTTCTGTCCTCATGCGAAGATCCCCAAACACCCCAAACAGGCAGCTAGACAACCTTGTCTTATGCATCAGCTTAGATCCTTCCCAATGTGGCTGATCATAGGAATCATCAGAAGTGCATGTAAAACATATAGCTCAGCTCACCAATTCCACATGAAATCAAATTTCCAAAGGGCTTGTGAATCAGAATTTTTAATAAGCATCCTTATGGAAAAGGCAATGGCACCCCACTCCAATACTCTTTCCTGGAAAATCCCATGGACAGAGGAGCCTCGTAGGCTGCAGTCCATGGGGTCACTGAGAATTGGACACGACTCAGTGACTTCACTTTCACGCACTGGAGAAGGAAATGGCAACCCACTCCAGTGTTCTTGCCTGGAGAATCCCAGGGACAGGGGAGCCTGGTGGGCTGCCGTCTATGGGGTCGCACAGAGTCAGACAGGACTGAAGCGACTTAGCAGCAGCAGCAGCAGTGAATCTTACAACTAAGCGTGTTTCTTACATGCATGTAATGCAATGTTTCTTGAGAGTGACTACATATTAGAATCATCTAGGAAGCTTCAAAAATAAAAATCAATGACAGGTCTTTACCCCTAGCTATTCCTACTTAATTAGTCTGGAGTACAGTCCAGGCAGTGTAAATTTTTAAAGCTCCCTCCCAACTGATTCCAATGGGCAGCCAAGATTGAGAACCACTGGAATATCTTTCCAGACCAATGGCAAGTTCTTTAAAGACAGCAACGAAGAAATCTGTAACTCTTGGTACCCCTTACTTACCTCAGAATCCTACCACCACGTCACACCAGTAGCAAAACATATTCTATAATGGCTGAGCTGATCTGATTTAACTAGCATTGTTCACCCACCAAATATGGCATGTAATTTCCTAACTCTATTAAGAAGCCGTGTGCTTAGCAAGAGGCCAAAAACAGAGATATAGAAACTTCTAAGCCTTACCATGGTTGAGTCCACACACACACATGCACACCCCCATACACATTTCCAATCTTCCCTTTCCCCCGGCTAACCAACCCCAAGCAAGCCAGGAGCCTAATTCCATGATCCTTCCCTTCTGCTGGGCCCCTCGCCAGCTCTACTCACATTGTACAGCACGGTGGTCCATCCTTCCATGGTGATGCACTGGAAGACAGTCAGCACAGCAAAAAGGATGTTATCAAACTGGGTGATCCCATCATTGGGGCCGATCCAGTCCCGGCATTCATAACCAGCTGGGCAGCCCTGCACGCCACATGGGTGAGGGGGGTCAAATCCTTCTAGAATACCTGCAGACACATTTGGAGGGTGGGGAATAAATCATGTGATGCTTCGCATGAGCTGAAAATAACCACAGGAGACCACAAGCATGCATTTCTATCTCCCACAAGAGGGTTTATCCTCTTTGTCTCCAGCTCCTACCCATCTCTGGTATCGCTACACCTCACAGCTCACAAACTGTAATGTGTTCAACCCGGTGTTTCCCAACCTGCTCTGAAAATGAAGCCTCCTCCACATGTCCCCCCACCCCCACTTTCTGCAGGTCACATCTTCTACCATCTCCTGAGACCCGCAGGAATTTATAGGACTGGGTATCACCCAGAAAGGTCTGAGCTGAAGGCAAAATCTTAACTGATTTTCTATCTTTAGACTCCAGGATAGCCCCTCAGTTGTTTCTGAGTCCCTGGGAACAATTATGAACTACAATCCCTTTCATGAGTCTTAACTCCTTGTTTTTTTTTGGCCTAAATTCCTCATTTGGAATAAGACAAAAATTAAAACAAATCCAACATGGATGGTGTCCTTTAAAGATTCTTTTCATAAAAACATCATGCCTAATTTGGCTCATTCAACCTCTCCCCTTCATCCTTTCTCCTAAAGCACTCTACTCAACTTGAACAAACAAGATACAGAGACAAGAATGTGAGATCTCGTCAGTCAGTCCAGTTGCTCAATTGTGTCCGACTCTTTGCGATCCCATGAATTGCAGCACACTGGGCCTCCCTGTCCATCACCAACTCCCGGAGTTCACCCAAACTCCTGTCCATCAAGTCGGTGATGCCATCCAGCCATCTCATCCTCTGTCGTCCCCTTCTCCTCCTGCCCCCAATCCCTCCCAGCATCAGAGTCTTTTCCAATGAGTCAACTCTTCGCATCAGGTGGCCAAAGTATTGGGGTTTCTTTAGCATCAGTCCTTCCAATGAACATTCAGGACTGATCTCCTTTAGGATAGACTGGTTGGACCTCCTTGCAGTCCAAGGGACTCTCAAGAGTCTTCTCCAACACCACAGTTCAAAAGCATCAATTCTTCGGCAGTATACCTCACTCATTTAACCACTGCCAAGTCATGCTCAGAACTTCCTCAGTTCTTCCACGGATGACAGCAGAAGGAGAGAATGTCATGAGCTTGAGCCTGGAGGGAAAACATCCCCAAGATCTGGAGGGCCCCAGTTCTGACTTCAGACTCCTGAGGTCTTTCTGGCTGTGGGCCAAAGGGTCCCCTGTACAAAGGGAAATTTTTCAGGCAAATGGTTTTTGACATGCCTTCTGATAGCCTTCTACCAAGGAATGGGGCAGCTGAGACCTTCTATTTGAAACAGACTATAAACCTAAGAGGTTATTTGCTTTGCAATATCAGTGTGCAATGGGGATCTTTAGGCTGGTTGTACCTCATAAAGCTGATGACTAGGAAGGCTCTGCTTCTAATTCTAGGGTTGAGATAGGACATACTTCGTTTTCCAATTAGCCTCCAAATGCCCTGAAATTACCCCCATGACCATAGGAGAGAGGAAGGGAAGAAGGAGAAGCCAGCAAATAGTGACCCTACCTGAATTATTCATGAAGCAGGCTCGGTGCAACTTTCCACTGTAGAACTCCAAGCCGATGATAGCAAACATCAGGATGGCAAAGAAGAGCAAAAGGCCAATCTGCAGGAGAGGCACCATGGCCTTCATGATGGACTTCAACACAATCTGCAGGCCTGGAAGGAAAGAAAGAGAATGATGAACAGAGCCCTCCCTTAGCAGCCCCTGACAGGGCAGGTGTGTACCCTCTCCTAGGAGAAAGGGCCAAGTCTTTGAGGGGAAAGGACCACTGGTCCTGAGAGGAGAAAATGATTCACAAAGGGATAACCAAGACACATCAAGCCAAAGGCTGCCATCACCCCTCCCCTGAGGAATCGACCCCGTGCTCCTTTTCAGTTAGTCCCTGATCACTTACATGCCTATTATTACCCTTCCCTTATTCATTTCACTCACACTGTCTTTTGGATTCTTCTTACAGATGAAACCTACTAGAATGTGTTTCTTTCCCAAAGGGAATTAGGCCTTGTCTTACTTGGTTGTAAGTCTGGAAGAACCAGGACAAAGCTCACCTTCCCCGTGACTCTTATCTCAGACCCAGCTCTCCCATTCATTGTCCTGGAAGCACAATTAGTACAACCACTATTCATAAAATACTGTATCCTTGGACCCAAAACTTGCCCTTCTAGGATTCTAGTCTAAGAAAATAATCAGAGATCTGAATAATATTTAAGTCAAAGGATATTGTTACCACGCTATTTCTATTTGGCAAAAAAAAAGAAAGGAAAAAAAAAAAGCTGGAAATAACCTAAATGAATAGTAACGTAGAAAGGACTACCCAAGTCATGGATGGTATAAGAAAGAATATAAGATTTCAAAATCATATTTTTGAAGAATTATTAGTGTCAGGAAAATCAAATGTGCATGAAGGGATCCAAAATCAAAAATACAGTATGATCCCACATACATTAAAATGCATAGGAAAAAAATGAATAAAAAATATGCTAAAATGTTAACAAAATTGATTTCTGAGAGACAGGATAATGGGTACTCTTCATTTTCAATTTTTTATTGTTTCCTTTCCACATTTTCTGTAAAGATCTTTCGTTATCTTTTAAATGTGAAAAAATTTGCTAAATTTTAAAATGGAAGATAATGCCAGATTGCTGCAGGTCCTCTATTTATTACTGCAGGGGCTTCCTCTCTGGGGAAATTACTTCTTGCTTATCCCTGGATCTGGTTGAGGACACAACAGTAAAGCTCTTAGCAGAGAAGGAAGAGGAAAGATGGGTGCTCACTAGGTATCCCCGACACAAGCTTCAGGGGCCTCAGGACACGCACGGCCCGGAGGGTCCTCAGGTCCACATGGGTGTTGAAGTGGGTTCCCGCAGTAGCCAGGATGCTGCAGATGGAGACACAGAGGGTCAAGGTTACCACAGTCTGGCTTTCTCCCCTAGCTCAAGGTAAGTGCGGGGAGTCGGGGGGAAGCTGGGTTAGAGAAGGATCAGCCTGGAAAGCGCACAGAGCTGATGCCAGCTGCGTGTGGGCGCACCTGAGCTTGGGTGAATCACCAGTGATTCCAAGCGAGAATAAATTTAGTCGCATCAGGGTTTCACTTTGCAAAGGAGGAAAACTTATCATCACATTGGAATCTTAGTTTCAAGTCATTAGTAAAACATTGAGGTCCCCAGCATCTGTCTCATTCTTGCTCCCAAATCATGTTCCCAACCCTCCTCGGACTCTTACCAATTACCTTCCCCTCTTTCCAGACCCTGATGCTGGGACAGATTGAAGGCAAAAGGAGAAGGGGGTGGCACAGGATGAGATGGTTAGATAGCATCACCGACTCAATGAACATGAATTTGAGCAAACTCTGGGAGATAGGGGAGGACAGAGAAGCCTGGCGTGCTGCAGTCCACGGGGCTGCAAAGAGTCGGACACGACTTAGACACTGAATAACAGCAACTTTCCAATCTATCAAAGCCCTCACATTTTTTATTTAAAATTTTCTTAGATTTCTCTGTTTCCTATATCCTTCAGGAAATTCTTCTGGATTAACTGCAGTAAAGGAGTAACTCATTCTTCTTTACCTTGACACTTAGAATTTTTACCAAACAAAATCAATCATACTGATGTTTATACTTAGGGAATAGTATCACTGGTCCCCATAGAGTATTTTTATAATTGCCCCCAAATCACTGCCTGAGTTGGATTTGATTTCTTTGTTTCCGCTTTTCTACTTCCACAGCCATATGCAGAAACAGACACACACAAAACAAAAATCCATAACAATCCTATTAGATTGTGTACACCAAGTACCTTGTCTTGAGGAGACAATTCATTTCATATAATCCCATGACATTGCAGGTACTTTGGAGAGACAAAGACACTTAAGTATTTATGACAGACACAGCAGAAGACTAAGAATCAGAAAAACTGGGATTCAGTCCTGACTCATGCACTTGAGAACTGGGTGCCCTGAGGCCAGTCAATCTCTATGAGCCTCACTACCCTCATCTACAAACTGGGGGAGTACCATGGCCTACTTACAAAAATAAATGGCACTGAATATTATGAGTGTTCTCTAAACTAAGAATCTTCCCTGGTGGCTCAGACAGTAAAAGCGTCTGCCTACAATGCAGGAGACCTGGGTTCAATCCCTGGGTCAGGAAGATCCCCTGGAGAAGGAAATGGCAACCCACTCCAGTACTCTTGCCTGGAAAATCCCATGGACGGAGAAGCCTAGTAGGCTACAATCCATGGGGTCACAAAGAGTCGGACATGACTGAGCGACTTCACTTTCACTTTTTCTAAACTATAATGTGCAAAGTAGACATTATATCTAACAAACTAGACATTATATCTAGTACAAATGTTAATAATATTGCTTTGGCAAAGGCAACCCACTCCTGTACTCTTGCCTGGAAAATCCCATGGACGGAGGAGCCTGGTGGGCTGCAGTCCATGGGGTCGCTGAGTCAGACACGACTGAGCGACTTCACTTTCACTTTTCACTTTCATGCATTGGAGAAGGAAATGGCAACCCACTCGTGTTCTTGCCTGGAGAATCCCAGGGACGGGGGAGCCAGGTGGGCTGCCGTCCGTGGAGTCGCACAGAGTCGGACACGACTGAAGCGACTTAGCAGCAGCAGCAGTCAGTGTTCCTTGTATGCTGCTGCCGCCAAGTCACTTCAGTCGTGTCCGATTCTGTGCGACCCCATAGACGGCAGCCCACCAGGCTCCCCTGTCCCTGGGACTCTCCAGGCAAGAATACTGGAGTGAGTTGCCATTTCCTTCTCCAATGCAAGAAAGTGAAAGGTGAAAGTGAAGTCACTCAGTCGTGTCTGACTCTTCGCGACCCCATGAACTGCAGCCTCCTCTGTCCATGGGATTTTCCAGGCAAGAGTACTGGAGTGGGATGCCATTGCCTTCTCCTTGTATAGGATAGTTCTTTTCTTTCCTTACAACTTCCAGGACAATTTCAGCTATATGGAACTACTGGGAAATGAGTCATTCAGAAAACTGACTTTTCTATACAGTAAAAGGGTGGCAAGAATGGTTTATTTCATTTAATTATTTTCGGTGGAATCTCTCCAAAATATTTCAAGGACTGAAGAAGATACCTTGAAGTTCCTTTAATATGTGAACAAAAGGCTTATGTTGTATTACCTTGAGAATGCACAAATGAGATCAACAGGCACAAATTACACAGATCCAGATTATAATCACGAGTAGTAACTTTGAAACAAGCAGTGCTAGCCAACAAGTGGGCTGCTTTATGTGGTAATGACTTCCTAACATTAAAAGTATTCAAGGACAGAGCAGAAGAATCCTCTTAATGAAGGAAAGAGGGTTCCAACATCGGGTTGAAGGTTATTTAAATAGCCAATAGAGATTTCTTTTAAGATTCTGTAACTATGTTGATCCAATCTCAAAATAAGAACTAGAAAGAAAGCTTAGTCTCGAAAGCATCTTAGGGGCTAGGCAAGCATCACACGTTTTCTCTGTCTTTTCCAACCCAAACTTCCATCAGCTTATCTGAAAATAAGGAGCTTTTGATTCTATCTTCCAAAGCAAAAGAGAGACACTAAGCAGGGGATTGATGCAATTTCTAATAAGTAGGGAAAAAAAAAAAAAAAAAAACTAGAGAGAGAACAGGAGAAATATGGAAAATAGAAATGAAAATCAGGACAGAAGCTTTTTTAAAAAATGAAAGGAGAGAAAGAGAAGCTTCAGGGATAGGTATAGTTACAGAGAATCAGAACCCCATGAAAATGGGGTCAATGCTTCCCGATCCTGTTCACAGGGAAAGCCCACTGTACTCTCAGTCTTTGGAGGGGCACACACGGAAGCTGCTTTCCCTCTGGTTTGCTGTCTTACAAACACAGTGAGTAATCTGCCCCGTTCAGAAACCAGGATTCTGTTTCCTAGGATACCCAGATACACACGAGATGCCCTTTCACATCATAAGAAAGGCCACTGAAAATGCAAGTCTCCTCCCCAACTCTGAGACGAACAAGGGACATGTTGGAACATGGAGGTAGGAAGTCCAGGACACTATTAAAAGGCAAGAAGGCACAGGTATAGAAGGGAAGAAAAAGTGGCAGAGGGAAAGGAGAATGGGAGGATGGGGGCGGTGAGCAGTCGAAGAACACGTGGAGGTGAAAGCAAGAAAGACAATGACAAGAAATAAGAGCTGGTGGAGAAGCAGCCATCAGAGAAACAGGGATGATGATGTGGGAAAGGGGAGAAAAGTAAAGCTAATGTCAAAGGGAGCAGCAGCCGGCCATGAGATGTGTCCAGGCCCTCTTTACCGAGTGCTGAACCAAGCTCTCCCCAGGCCTCCAAAACCCTTCATTCTTCAGGCAAGGTTGGGCACCTGTGGCCCTGTGCCCCCCTGGCCCTTGAAACTTTCTTCTCTTTCATCCAGTGCAGGAGAGTTTTCAACTGAACCTCTGGCTGAAACACATTTGCCACTGGTTTTCTCCCAGTATTCAAACCATCCTTGAGGGCAGGGATCACAATATGGCTCCCCCATCCATCTGTTAGTAACAACAGCAATGGGCTCCAGAAGATAACTAAGGAAAAGGGCCCTATTCTGAACTCCCACAATATTCTGTCCCCACCACTGCCACTGGCCTTACCACATCCTAGAGGAAGCCTCTGTTTTCTCACCTGCCTCCCCTCTGAGATCCAGAATACCTCAGCTGGAGACACTGTCTTCCTCATCTCAACATGTCCAACACCCAGCCCAGGGTCTAGCAAGGAAAACGTGCTCAAAAAATGCTCAAGGAATTGAACTGCACTGAGGAAATCAATAACCATGTTAAAACTGAGATCAAATGAACAGAAATAGCACAGAAACCCTAGAAGTTATCAATGCAGAAATCAGAGCCAGTTTGCTACGCAAACCCGTGCCTGTTTGAGCATATACAGAAGAGCGCTGGAAATCTGTCCTCAAGCATTTCAGAGTCTAATGACAAGCTTCCAATGGACTGCTAAGATGCCTTGCTCTCAAACAGACCCCACAGGACAGGATCGGCCCGGGCCTCAGTGGGAGAGTCAGAGATGGAGCGAGCCAGGGAGGAAGACTCAAAATTCAAAGACCTGTCCTTTAGCAAAACCCAAGTTCTGAAGGTTACTCAGCTCAACTCTGAGCCTCATCCAGAGGAGGCCTACGCGAGAGGCTCCAGGAAAGTGAACCATAGGAAAAACGTCCTGGCCCTCAGTCTAGCAGAAGGAGACACACAGAAACGTACTGACTATAATTCACCGCAAAGAGTGTCGTGACATAGGTGTTTACAAAGAGCCATGAAACGGGAAACTCTGCGGTGACCAATACAGAGCTTACCATCTGCGAGCACTTTCCAATATGTTATCTCATTAAATCCTCCAAAATATCCTGATGCTACTATCCACTCCATTTCACAGAGGAGGCAACTGAGGCTCAGAAGAAAATTAAATTGCTAATAAAAGGCCAGACCAGGCATTAAAGTCAGTTCTCTTGTGAGATCAAAGCCAATAGTTTTCCCTCTCTGCCATTATGCCGGCAGCATCTTCTGGGTCCCTGGCAGCTCCACTGTTCCGTAGTCCAGTGTTTTGCTAAAAATACCAAGGTCATAGAGTTTGGTCCCCAAACAAGCCAGAGAACTTGGCTTCCTTCAGTCCAAGGCCACACACTGCTAACTCCCACAGGCTTGACTGCATCACTCTCAGGATCAGCAGGGTATGAGGCTCCTTGAGCCCTAGGTGGTGACCGCCGCAGCATGTAAACAAACACAAAGGACGGGACAGGTGCTTCACAAGGTCAGAGCGAGGCCCCTGAGGAGGAGGATTCCAGTTCCAAATTAATAAAAGCTAAGCTCTCCGCCGTTCCAAGAGGCATAGGTGCGCGCTCTTCAGGAGCAGAGACTGTGTTCTTCACTTCTTTTGTCACGATGAGCACAGAACCTGGGGGAGCTCTGGACACAGAGGGGGTCTTAATCACTGCTTGATCTCCAAGGCCGAGGACAGTCAGTGAGCAGACACACCCTGACCAGCATCAGCACAGACACTGTGCTCGACACGCTATGAACGTGCCAAAACTGTTTCCTGATGAATGTCAGGGCTCAGCCCTGCCTTGAACATTTTCACTTGTAGGCATCAGCAGGTAAGAAGAGAGTGGAGGCTGATATGACCCTGAGGGTGTGGTCTGACCTTCACCCAGTGGCACAGAGCAGCAGATGATGGAATGATGTTCTGGACAATTACACCCAAAGGCCCCTTCCCAAGTCATCACCGCAAGATTTCTGCAACCCTGCCTTCCCTGTGGCCATGGGATCTGTCTCGGTCTCCTGGTCAATCCAAGTCTAGTAGTCTCTTTGCACATGCATATTTCACTGTACCCTTCCTGGTGGCTCAGATGGTAAAGAGTCTGCCCGCAATGAGGGAGACATGGGTTCTGTCCCTGGGTAGAGAAAATCCCCTAGATAAGGGAATGGCAACCCACTCCAGTATTCTTGCCTGGAGAATCCCATGGACAAAGGAGCCTGGAGGGCTGGAGGGCTACCGTCCATAGGGTTGCAAAGAGTCAGACACAACTGAGTGACTGATATTTTCACATTCACTCTCCCATGGCCAAAAGTGCCCCAAGTGAAGTGAAAGTTGCTCAGTTGTGTCCAACTCTTTGTGACCCCATGGACTATACAGTCCATGGAATTCTCCAGGCCAGAATACTGGAGTGGGTAGCCTTTCCCTTCTCCAGTGGATCTTCCCGACCCAGGAATCGAACCAGGGTCTCCTGTACTGCAGGCAGATTAAAATGCCCCAAAACACTGTGCAAATATTACACTAAAAATGACTCACTGCTTCTCTGAAATTCAAATTCAGGTAAGCATCTCATGTACCTCTCTACTTCAGTGGTGGCGTGAAATGACCAAGTGTGGAGCCTCCTTCTCCAGGTTTGCCTCATCCCTAAACAAACATTCAAGCTCTCTTCTGAGAAGAAACACAAGTGCCAGAGTGTTAGCACCAGGCAGAGAATTCCCTCCTGAGTTCCAGAAATCACTGGTTTTGGCTCTGACCATATAAGTCCCAAGGGAGAACCTCATTAGCATTTGAAAGCCAAGTTGTTCACATGTAGGTAAAAAGACTGATGAATAGTAGCAAAAGGGATTCGGTATTTATCCAGCCCATATTAAGGGGAGACCAGGAGGAGGCCAGAAGGCACAGATTTCAAGTTGGATTCCAACCCAGAGTTGAGTCAGGATATCATTTCCTCGGGAAGTCAACAGAAATGAGTTGCTTTGTTCACTTAAAAGTGTTTCCTGAGGGGCTGGCTCCTTCCTCTCTTTTTACTATTTTACCTCCAATGAGGCATCAAAGTCCACCCTACCCTTTCTCTTCTGCATCTCTTGGATTTACCTTTTACTCTCCAGCCTCCCTCTTGCCTAGACTGACTTTTTTCATGCCATCTCTCGCCTGCTGCAATAATAAGACCCAGACTTCAGGGCCCAGATGAAATCCTGGCCATCCTTGGAAAAGGTCCACCATCAAAAGAGACTTGAACTAGGATTGTGAGAAAGTTGAGCACATGCTCTCCAGTCATACTGTCTGGTTTTAAATACCAGTTCTCTCACTCACACCAGCTGTCTGGCCTTATGCAATTGTCTCTCTGAGCTTTGGCTTCCTTATCTGTAAAATGGGGCCAGTGCCTCTCTAAGAAGGTTGATGTTTAAAAGAGATTGCTTGTAGTTCTTCACACAGTGCTGATTTACAACGTAGGGTTCCTGGTTGTAAGCAACAGAAACAAATGTTAGCTTTCTTAAGCAAACAAATCCCAAACAAGTATACTGAGAAGATATCAGGACCTCACAGAATTGAAGGAATATTGGAAGATCAGGGTGCAAAAACAGAGAAGCAGAAATCTTTGTGTAGTTGGCTGAATAATGCTTCCCAAAGACAACCAGGTCTTGAGATCCAACAAGTCCATTCTGAAGGAGATCAGCCCTGGGATTTCTTTGGAAGGAATGATGCTAAAGCTGAAACTCCAGTACTTTGGCCACCTCATGCGAAGAGTTGACTCATTGGAAAAGACTTTGATGCTGGGAGGGATCGGGGGCAGGAGGAGAAGGGGACGACAGAGGATGAGATGGCTGGATGGCATCACTGACTCGATGGACGTGAATCTGAGTGAACTCCAGGAGTTGGTGATGGACAGGGAGGCCTGGTGTGCTGCGATTCATGGAGTCGCAAAGAGTCGGACACGACTGAGCGACTGAACTGAACTGAACTGAATACCTGAAAGCTGTGAATGTTAATATTACCTGATATGACAAAATGGTTTTGCAGATGTGATTAAAGGATCTGGAGATGGGGAGATTATTCTGGATTATCTAAGCAGACCCTAAAAGCAATCATAAGTGTCCTTGAAAGGAGGGAGGCACAGGAAGACTTGCCTAGAAAGAGGGCAATACGCTGAGTGAAGCCAGATGGGAAAAGGGCCCACCAGTCAAAGAGCACAGGAAGTGCAGTTCGAGAAGCTCAGAAAGACAAAGAAATGGATTTTCTCCGAAAGCTTATGATGGGAGCACAGTCCTGCTGATACCATGATTTTGACCCAGATGATGGGGCCAGTCCATGATTTTGGATCTCTGACCTCTGGAACTAAGATTTCTGACCTCTGGAATAAGAAAATTAAGGTTTTTTTAAGTCACTCTGTTTGTAGTAGTTTGTTACAGCAGCAATAGGAAACTAACGCACTGGGCAAAGATCAGAGAGTCCAGGACATCTGATTCCTAGGCCACTGTGGCTATTCCTAGCAATACAGTAATATCTGCCAGTGAAAAATAATGTCATAAAGTTGCTAGCTGAAAAGCCATGTGGAAAAAAGCAAGTGGTTGAGCTTAAGTCACATGTCCCCTTACACTTTATCTGGCTGCGCAGGGACAGCCCTCCACCACATTCAGGGTGAGAAAGAACCCTAGAAAGAGCACATACAATAAAATATTCTCCCAAAAGGGAGATGAGGGACCATGGGCGAAGCTGGATATAGGATAACAAAAAAAATTATAATGTCTGCTACAGCCTGCTCATAGAATGTATTTAATAGGTGGTATGGAGGAAGAAGAGAAGAAATCTGTTTTCTTATCTATAAAATGAGATGGTCAGATAGAGAGCCCTCTTGGACCCTTCTTGCTCTAAAACTCTATGAGTCAAAGCCACCCACAAGGTGATATACCCCTGCAGTTCACACCAATCTCCCCTTTCTCTGACCATCCAGAAGCTCGCACAACATTTAACACTTAGTTGCATACCATTCTCGCATCTTAGAACAAAAGTTTGACCATGAATGATAATGAGCTGGATCCTTAAAATTCAGTTGAAAGCCAGTCTCTTGATGGCAGGAACTGCCTTTCACGATGCCATCTACTACCATCCTTACCCTAACAATACGCAAGAATGGTACCCAAGAAACACCCTTGACTCAGGGATGACGTGAAAGTGAAAGTCAATCAGTTGTGGCCAACTGTTTGCAACCCCATGGACTCTACAGTCCATGGAATTCTCTAGGCCAGAATACTGAAGTAGGTTGCCATTTCCTTCTCCAGGGGATCTTCCCAACCCAGGGATTGAACCCATTGCAGGTGGATTCTTTACCAGCTGAGCGACCAGGGAAGCCTTGACTCAGGGATAAATAATTCAGGGATGAATTTTTGTTTTTTGTTTTTTTTAATCATTTATCATAGTATATATATATATTTTTTTAGTCCATGGGGTCACAAAGAGTCAGACACAACTTAGTGACTATAACACCACCAAACAAGACTTTCTAGGCTATTAAATGTTTGGACCAAGCCTGTCAGTGCTCAAAAGTTCCAAGTTTACATTTGGTGATGGGACATCAGGTTACCCACACTGCTACTCTGAGCTCCAAAGAATTTGATTTAACCACTGATTCCTCACCTTCTCCCCAGCCCCAGCTACTGTAATTGAGTGTCTACCTTGGTCTCTGTACCTGCATTAATGCCACCTTCTAGCCCCAGAGGCTTTCCTGGTGGCTCAGATAGTAAAGAATCCACCTGCAATGTAGGACACCCAGGTTCTATCCCTGGGTCAGGAAGAAGCCCCAGAGGCCCTTCCCAGGCAGCAGCTACTATGTGCCTCCCTTATAATCATCTCCCAGATAACAGAGCTATCCTTAGATATCCTCTGCTCATGCCAACTGGAGAGGCCAGGCCCCTCTCCTGCCCTAGAGAGTATACAGAGATTAGTCTAAGCAAATTATCCACTGGCCTGAGTAGCAACTGGTTCAAGAATGGGTGCGGGAGGGAACTCACGCCTTCAGTGTAGGGAAAACATGCTGTGGGGCTTCATCTGACCCAAGTTCTTAGAACAGAAGTAAAAGCATAAACAGCAATGAGTTTCAAATCTTTTTTGCCACAGCCTACAGTCAGAAATACATTTTACCTCACAAGCCAGGAGGCATATACATTATATAATTGTATAGTAAAGTAAGTAAAGTTGCTCAGTCGTGTCCGACTCTTTGCGACCCCATGGACTATAGACTACCAGGCTCCTCCCTCCACGGGATTCTCCATATAATTGTATAATGCTTCATAAAATAATACTTATCCTTTCTATGTGTAATACACTCATATTTTCTCTGCCTTTCTCCCTTTTGTTTAATGCTGGTCACAATCAACTATCCTGCTTTCATGAAACGCTAATAGGGTTTGGCCCACAGTTTGAAAAATCCAGATGTAGAGACCAGCCAATGCACACGCTCCTTCTCTCTAAGGAGAGGACAAGGTGGACCAACGTGAATTGCTGCTTTAATGGCTTCATTCTTGGTGTTTTCCCAGAACAATGAAACAGTGTGCCTTGTAAGGCTTAGTGCTTTCTAAGAACTGCAGACACAGCATTCTAGAAGAGACCCTGCTCCTTCCGATGGTCCCTGAAGTAGCATGAGCATCTTGCTGTCCCCAGGAATGGCAGTCATAAAGAGCTCACATACATATGCTAACCTCAAAATCATCTTGAGGCAGCCATTTGTTTTGATTTTTTTTTTTAATTTGGTTGTTCATTCAGGTTGTTTTTGACTTAGGTCAGAATGGAGCATGGATTTTCTTCTAAGTCTGCAAATAATAAATCATACCCAAAAGCCCTAACATTTCTTAGGAGAATGGGAAGAAGGGCAAGGTCAAGTAGCTTCTTAGCAGTAGAGAAGGAAGAACAAGTAGTTCCAGTAGGGAACAAGTAGTTCTGTATTTAATAAAAAGAAGACAACCCTTTCTGGATTTTAAAATAGGATTTCTAATTAAGTTTCATAAGAATCTTAGTAGATATGGAGGAGTCCGAAAATATGCCTTCTGATGAACAATAAAATCACAGCCTAAAAATCCTCTTTCCTTTCCCACCAAAGAAAGTTCAGCGATCAAACCATGTCACACCAAGGAGACGACGGTGTATTAACATTTGAGATCACATGTCTCGGGGTGTATGCTTTAGGATCAGGTCAGTTCAGTCACTCAGTCATGTCTGACTCTTTGCACTCCCAGGGACTGCAGCACGCTAGGCCTCCCTGTCCATCACCAGCTCCCAAAGCTTCCTCAAACTCATGTCCATCAAATTGGTGATGCCATCCAAGCATCTCATCCTGTCGCCCCCTTCTCTTCCTGAGGAAGAGAAGACCCTGCTCTTTCCCAGCATCAGGGTCTTTTCTAATGAGTCAGTTCTTCACATCAGGTGGTCAAATACTGGAGCTTCAGCTTCAGCAACAGACCTTCCAATGAACATTCAGGACTTATTTCCTTTAGGATTGACTAGTTGGATCTCCCTGCGGTTCAAGGGACTCTCAAAAGTCTTCTCCAACATCACAATTCAAAAACATCAATTCTTCAGTACTTAGCCTTAAGAAGAGGTGGCAAGAATAATTTTTTTACTCAGAGATAAATGAGTACAAATACATCCCCACTGGGACAGATTGGCTGGACTTTCCCAAGGAGCTGTGAATGAGTCCACAGGCACTTGTATGTGTAACTGGACATTCATTTAACCACATGTGCACATAATGATGATTTATGAAAATCTACTGAATTATACCCGATGTTTGGCTCTCCATTACTTTTAATGAGAGGTGTGATTTGATCTGGGAATCAATTTCTAAACATTTTATTTTTTCAAAAACAGAAAGTCAATGTATATTAAATTACTCACATAGAGACAAGTCTCCCCTCTCCAAAATTCAACTTGATCAAAATATATTCGAGGGAGAAGAATGAGGTTGGGAAAGAGAAAACAGGTGTCAGGCTTAGCCCAGTTCCCAGACACTGCAAGCTGTCTCTTCGTCCTCCTCAGCCCTTATGCTGGGACCCCTTGATCCCATTGAGGCTTAGCTCCACCCCAGAGCCCAGAACCCATCTACAATCTACTGACATGTATTGAGTGTATGCTGGCATTACAATGAAGGACAGGAAATAAAGATGGTGGTTGTCTTCGTGAAACTTAATGAAAGAGATAGGTACTAAATAAATCACAATTATGGGAAGGAAAGGAAAAAAGACTTTCCTGCGGAAATGGCATATGAGCTCAGAGCTGAAGTATGAATAGGTCAGAGGAAGCAACGGGGGAAGAACACCCAGATACAGGAAAAGGCATGTGCAGAAGGCCTAGGGGGAAAAGGAGACTGTTAAACTTGAAAAGCTCAAACAAGGGCTGTTATGGCTGGAACCTAGTGTCTGGGGAAGAATGGAGAGTGGAAAGGCTGCTGCTAAGTTGCTAAGTCGTTTCAGTCGTGTCCGACTCTGTGCGACCCCATAGACGGCAGGCCACCAGGCTGCCCCATCCCTGGGATTCTCCAGGCAAGAAGACTGGAGTGGGTTGCCATTTCCTTCTCCGGAAAGGCTGCAGAAAAGGGAAAAAATATCAAATAAGGAAGATTTTATATGGGCTTCCCAGCGGCTCAGCAGTAAAGAATCCACCTACAATGCAGGAGATGTGGGTTCAATTCCTGGGTTGGGAAGATCCCCTGGAAAATGAAATAGCAACCCACTCTAGTATTCTCGCCTAGGAAATCCCATGGACAGAGGAGCCTGGTGGGGTCCATGGGGTCACAAAGAGTCAGACACAACTTAGTGACTATAACACCACCAAACAAGACTTTCTAGGCTATTAAATGTTTGGACCAAGCCTGTCAGTGCTCAAAAGTTCCAAGTTTACATTTGGTGATGGGACATCAGGTTACCCACACTGCTACTCTGAGCTCCAAAGAATTTGATTTAACCACTGATTCCTCACCTTCTCCCCAGCCCCAGCTACTGTAATTGAGAGTCTACCTTGGTCTCTGTACCTGCATTAATGCCACCTTCTAGCCCCAGAGGCTTTCCTGGTGGCTCAGATAGTAAAGAATCCACCTGCAATGTAGGACACCCAGGTTCTATCCCTGGGTCAGGAAGAAGCCCCAGAGGCCCTTCCCAGGCAGCAGCTACTATGTGCCTCCCTTATAATCATCTCCCAGATAACAGAGCTATCCTTAGATATCCTCTGCTCATGCCAACTGGAGAGGCCAGGCCCCTCTCCTGCCCTAGAGAGTATACAGAGATTAGTCTAAGCAAATTATCCACTGGCCTGAGTAGCAACTGGTTCAAGAATGGGTGCGGGAGGGAACTCACGCCTTCAGTGTAGGGAAAACATGCTGTGGGGCTTCATCTGACCCAAGTTCTTAGAACAGAAGTAAAAGCATAAACAGCAATGAGTTTCAAATCTTTTTTGCCACAGCCTACAGTCAGAAATACATTTTACCTCACAAGCCAGGAGGCATATACATTATATAATTGTATAGTAAAGTAAGTAAAGTTGCTCAGTCGTGTCCGACTCTTTGCGACCCCATGGACTATAGACTACCAGGCTCCTCCCTCCACGGGATTCTCCATATAATTGTATAATGCTTCATAAAATAATACTTATCCTTTCTATGTGTAATACACTCATATTTTCTCTGCCTTTCTCCCTTTTGTTTAATGCTGGTCACAATCAACTATCCTGCTTTCATGAAACGCTAATAGGGTTTGGCCCACAGTTTGAAAAATCCAGATGTAGAGACCAGCCAATGCACACGCTCCTTCTCTCTAAGGAGAGGACAAGGTGGACCAACGTGAATTGCTGCTTTAATGGCTTCATTCTTGGTGTTTTCCCAGAACAATGAAACAGTGTGCCTTGTAAGGCTTAGTGCTTTCTAAGAACTGCAGACACAGCATTCTAGAAGAGACCCTGCTCCTTCCGATGGTCCCTGAAGTAGCATGAGCATCTTGCTGTCCCCAGGAATGGCAGTCATAAAGAGCTCACATACATATGCTAACCTCAAAATCATCTTGAGGCAGCCATTTGTTTTGATTTTTTTTTTTAATTTGGTTGTTCATTCAGGTTGTTTTTGACTTAGGTCAGAATGGAGCATGGATTTTCTTCTAAGTCTGCAAATAATAAATCATACCCAAAAGCCCTAACATTTCTTAGGAGAATGGGAAGAAGGGCAAGGTCAAGTAGCTTCTTAGCAGTAGAGAAGGAAGAACAAGTAGTTCCAGTAGGGAACAAGTAGTTCTGTATTTAATAAAAAGAAGACAACCCTTTCTGGATTTTAAAATAGGATTTCTAATTAAGTTTCATAAGAATCTTAGTAGATATGGAGGAGTCCGAAAATATGCCTTCTGATGAACAATAAAATCACAGCCTAAAAATCCTCTTTCCTTTCCCACCAAAGAAAGTTCAGCGATCAAACCATGTCACACCAAGGAGAC
>SJYT01064557.1:363539-405739 GCA_006410635.1 Cephalophus harveyi
GTGGTCTGGTATTCCCATCTCTTTCAGAATTTTCCAGTTTATTGTGATCCACACAGTCAAATGTCTCTAAACATCAGCAAATGTCTTCTGAAGGCACCCCTACCTTGGTAGGGTAGTTGAGAACCAGTACCATAAGAGAAACTCTCAGCTAAGCAATAGCCTGGCCAAAGACAATGCATGTGCTTCTCAACCAATCTCCATCCACTCTGGGAGAAGCACACACAGCCCCGCTCAGGCAGAAATGAAGAGTCTTCCAGGATGACCTTTAGCCACTGTCATGATTTTGAGGAACCTCCAGCAGTGATGGAAATTCCCTTCTGCTTTCTTCTTAAAACATCTTCCGTGTTTAGTTGCTCCGTTGTGTCTGACTCTTTGAAACCCCATGGACTGCAGTCCACCAGGCCTCTTTGTCCACAGGGTTTCTCCAGGCAAGAATATTGGAGTGGGTTGCCATGCCCTCCTCCAGGAGATCTTCCCACCCAGGGATTAAACCCACATCTCCCGCATTGCAGGCGGATTCTTTACTGTCTGAGCCACCAGGGAAGCCCAAAAACATCTCTGAGGTGATACATAAAACTTACCCCCTGTGGTGTCTCCAAAGGAAGCCTTAATCCAAAAGAAAAATTTCCCCAAATGATGCAAGATGAAGAACACAGTAATGTACAAAGGAGAGTTTTATCTCCTTAACCTTACAGTAGTGGAAAAAGGTCAAGTTTTTACCAACAGTCCCAAGTTTCTTTCTTTTTTGTAAGGAAGTCCCTGATTTTCACTCAGACACAGCAAGGAGACATGCCAAGCGACAGGCAGCAGCTATACGATTGTCATTTAGGACTAGGTGATGACGATGATGATAAAAGAAAACGGTCTGTTTTGTTTCATAGCTTACACAGTCCTGCTCCATAGCAATACCATTATGTCCTGTTTTATAAGTGTGAGAATTAAGGCTCACAGAGAGAAACTGGCTGGCCCAAGGTCACTAAGGTAGTATTGTGAATGGTCAAATTGAGACTCAAACCCAGAAATTTAGATTCCAAATTTGGAGAGCTTTCAGTAGCTACCAAAAATAAGGGCTAATCACTAGAAATGGATCCCAAAGGCACATATATTTGACAAATGTCTTCTCTTGGATGACCACAGAGCTGCCTCTCTGCAGAGCCTTATGGTGTCCTGTGATTGCACCATCATATGAACGTTACCAAAACTGTGCTTCAGAGAGCTGGCAAAGGAGGAGAATTGCTGGAGAGGGAAATCCCACATTATAAGAACTCACTAACATAAATACATGTTCTTTGAGTTGTTTGGCTAGTAGTGGTGAGGGATTTCTGTGCATATACCACCTACACACTTTCTCTCACCAGGTCTCCCGCAGGACCGGGAACAAGCATCTGTGAGATGGTTAGCCAGAGAGAGAGCCCAGCTGAGGAACAGAACCGAGCTCATTATCCACGCAGGGGCCAAGCCTCTAATGTTGGCCTCAGCAGAAGAATGCACTAGCAAACTCCAGTGCTGGGTTACAGACGCCAGCTGTAAAATCCAGCACTGTCCGTACAGAGTGGCTGCCTTTCCACTTTCCACCAGAGTGGTCTTAATGCCTTTCCTTCAACACCATTGCTCTATACCTGTCATTCTTTTCAGAAACAACAATGTTCTTATGTGACATTGCTGGTCAGCTGACAGGGACAGGGAGGCTCCTGAGATGTTTAGACTCAGGGCCAGAGTTTGGATGAACTCTTCTGAAGCAGCTATGAAATAAAATATAAGACATAGAACTTTAAAAGGCTGTCCTCATCCGTGTTTGCTCTAACAGAACTAAGCTGGCTCCAGTGAGAGAGAAGAAAGTTGATCCCACTGACGTAAGAGGAAGGAGGGAATTCTATTGGACATGGCACCCTGTTCTCGCCGTTCCTGAGTCCCAACTCTTCCTAATGGTTCTGCAGCGTGGTGGTTCTGTGAGATACTTTTTTTTTTTGAAAAGTCTCTCCTTGCTTACAGCAGTCCAAGTTTGATTTCTGTCACTCACAATGACCCACCCACCTATTCTGTCCAGATTCATACCATCAGGATAAGAAACCAAAGTGAAGAACTTGATATAACTGGCATGGTCAGACAAGAGCCAAGCCATCTATATGAGAAACAAGGAAAAACTCAGAAACATATCCCTGGCATGAGGTTCAATATAGCAATTTGAGGATGCACGGTTGCTTTCTTGAATGTCACCTTAGCAGGTGGCTTAATCCCTAAGATACTGAAACTCTGCTCTCTCTCCAGCTTTGAAAAGACTGAAAAGTTATGCACATTCATGATCCTGGAAAGATTCAGAAGCCTCTTTTCAAGACATCAAATGCTGATGAGTACAGGTTAACCCCGGGTAGTGGGCTGGCTGAAGGATCCTTCAAAGTAGGAGGAAAAGAAAATCCTAAGTAATAAAACTCTACTTTCTCATAGAGTGTTTTTTTTTGGATATCCAGGAAGTATTTGGCTGAAAGAATCTGAATTTATAAAATATTCTCAAATCAATGACTCTTTCAGACAAAGCATGGATCCATAAATTTTAGGAAAAAATATACATATTTGTCCATTGTTCCACTTTTCTAGTTCTGCCTACAATGTGTAAGAGACAACTTTGTGTGACAGGCACAGGCTTTCTGTCTTCTAGGATGACAAGTATTAAAAAAAAATACCTAGATAATTTCCTGTACTTGCATGGAAGACAAACCTACAATTATAGTGCATGATGAAGAGGCAGCCATGAAGTTATTCTAAAATATCAGCTGTCTGTAGAGCACCAAATGAACTCAGCTATTTGTCAGAGGAAACAAAATGCTTTTTACTTTTTAGAGTCATTAAACCAAAATTCATTCCAGTACTTCTGAGTCATATCACATCCCATACCACCTATTTGGAAGACAATAAAATACAAGCAATTTTAATAATTAAAAAGAAGTGTGCTTATATACAGGAACTCTTTTAATTGTTACCCAAATCTATTTGATAGGGTATGTAAGCACAAACAATATAAGTGGTTTTAATTGCACTTTCACTGTGAATCAATAAAATGCTGAGTTGTTAGAGGAATCAAGAGGTTGCTCTCCTAGCTGAAGAACTAAGGGGCATGGGCATTTTCTCAGAAAGGAATTTAAAAGAGTACCTTTTTCTATTTATAAGGAACAGTGGAGTGTGTTCATTAATAATGGAGTCTAGACGAAGGAACTGCTGCCTCCTGTACAAGTGCTGACACCCAGGGTCCAAATTTAACTCGATGGCAATGCTCTTTCTTTTCAGCTCTGAAGTTATTTTTACCTTGCCAGCTATGCAAATTAGCTCATGGCCGCCAAGCATGAAAGAAACCAGGCTGAGATTGGTTAATATTTTATGAAAAATGAAAATACTGTAAATCACCATTCCTGGCACTGAGGTTCACATACTCTGTCACTGACCTTATGAAGACAGAGCCATGAAAAATTTCTGTGCTACTCTAGCAACTAAAATGGCAAGGACTGAGACAATTTACAGAAGAAGAAACAGAATGGTTAATGATTATATGAAAAAGTTCCACGGCATTATAGTCAAATTCAAATTAAAACAACATGATAGCCTGTTCCACCCATCAAACTGCCACCACTTTCAGAAAGACAGTAAATTGGTTCAACCACTTTGAAAAGCTCGTGAACGATGCAAACAGAAGGACATCGAAGATGTTCTCTCTTTGATCCAGTGGTTTTAGGAAATTATTTCAAGTACATGCTCCAAACTGAGGGCAAAATTTTACATGTAATATTCATTGAAGCACTTTTTATGATAATAAAATATTTAAAAATCACCCACAATTAAATAAAAAATTTTAAAAATTAATTAGAAAATTTAAAAATGGTCAAAAGAAGTGAACAGACACTTCACCAAATGGAGATGTGGATGGAAAATAAGCCCAAGAAAAGATGCACTAGGGAAATGCCAATTAAAACCACAATAGTTATTGCTATACACCTGTTAGAAGGCTAAAATAGAACAAAACAAAACAATAAAAAGCCTGACAGTAGCAAAAGCTGGTAAGAATGTGGAGCAACTGGAACTCTTGTATACTGCTTTGGGACTATAGCTGTTTTGTAAAACAGTTTGGCAACTGCTTAGAGATAAACATACACTTGTTATATAACCCAGCAATGAACAGTTAGTTATCACAGTCAGATTCATAACTGCCCAAACTGGAAACATTACAAATGTCCCTCAACTGGTAAATAAACAAATTGTGCTATATTCATACAATTGAACAGTAGGCGAATAATAAAAAGGAATAAACTCTTAGCATATCCAACAACATGGATAAATTTCAAAAGTATTATGCTAAATATAAAAACCAAGAGTGAAAGGCAACATACTAAATGATTCCACTTATAATATATTTTGGAAAGGCAAAACTATAAGGACATAACAGAGCAGTAATTGTTATGAGCTGGGGATGGGGAGAGAGGATTGACTATAAACAGGCTTAAGGGAAATTTCAGAGAAAAACAAATATTCTATATCTTGACTGTGGTGGTGGTTAGCTGACCACATACATTTGTCAAAACACACAGAACTGTCCACCTAAAAAGGATGGATTTTACTATATGTAAATTATACCTCAGTAAACCTGACTTCAAAACATCTCAGATTCCTTAGTGGCTTTTTTTTTCAATTGTGGTAAAACATACCACAAATCCTAAAAGATGATGTTAAAGTGCTGCATTCAATATACCAGCAAATTTAGAAATCTCAGCAGTGCCACGGGACTGGAAAAGGTCAGTGTTCATTCCAATATCAGAGAAGGGCAATGCCAAAGAATGTTCTAACTACTGTACAATTGTGCTCATTCCACATGCTAGCAATGTAATGCTCAAAATCCTTCAAGCTGGGCTTCAACAGTGCATGAACCAAGAACTTCCAGATGTACAAGCTGGATTTAGAAAAGGCAGAGAAACCAGAGATCAAATTGCCAACATCCATTGGATCATAGAAAAAGCTAGATGATTCCAGAAAAACATCTACTTCTGCTTCACTGACTATGCTAAAGCCTTTGACTGTGTGGATCACAACAAACTGTGGAAAATTCTAAGAGACGGGAATACCAGACCACCTTACCTGATTCCTGAGAAACCTGTATGCAGGACAAAAAGCAACAGCTAGAACCAAATATGGAATAATAGACTGGTTCCAAATTGAGAAAGGAGTACATTAAGGCAGTATATTGTCATCCTGCTTATTTAACTTATATGCAGAGTATATCATGTAAAATGCCAGGCGGGATGAAGCTCAAGCTGGAATCAAGACTGCCAGCAGAAATATTAATAACCTCAGAAATGCAGATGACACCACCCTTATGGCAGAAAGTGAAGAGGAATTAAAGACCCTCTTGATGAAGGTGAAAGAGGAGAGTGAAAAAGCCGACTTAAAACTCAAGATTCAAAATACTAAGATCATGGCTTCTGTTCCCATCACTTCATGGCAAATAGATGGGGAAAAGGTGGAAGCAGTGACAGACTTTATTTTATTGGGCTCCAAAATCACTGCAGATGGTGACTGCAGCCATGAAATTAAAAGATGCTTGCTCCTGAAAGAAATGCTATGACCAACCTAGACAGCAGAGACATTACTTTGCCAACAAAGGTCCATCTAGTCAAAGCTGTGTTTTTTCCAGTAGTCATGTACAACTGTGAGAATTGGACCGTAAAGAAGGCTGAGCACCATACAATTAATGCTTTTAAATTGTGGTGCTGGAAAAGACTCTTGAGAGTCCACTGGACAGCAAGGAGATCCAACCAGTCAATCCTAAAGGAAATCAACCCTGAATATTCACTGAAAAGACTGATGCTGAAGCCCCAATACTTTGGCCACCTGATGTGAAGAACTCACTCATTAGAAAAGACCCTGATGCTGGGAAAGACTGAAGGACAACAGAGGACGAGATGGTTGGATGGCATCACTGACTCGATGGACATGAGTTTGAGCAAACTCCAGGAGACAGTGAAGGATGGGGAAGCCTGGCATACTGCAGTCCATGTGGTCATTAAGAGTCATACACAATGAAGTGACTGAACAACAAAACATACATAATGTGAAATTTACCATCTTAACCATTTTTAAGTGCACAATTCTGTGCCAACAAGTACATTCACATTGCTGTGCAACCATCAGCACCATCCACCCTCATAACTCTTTCCATAAATCTGAAATTGTGCCCATTAGACACCACGTCCCCAGTCCCTCTTTCCCTCAATCCCTGCTACCACAATTCTTATTTCTATTTCTACAAAATTGACTACTCTAGATACCTCAAATAAGTGAAATCACAATAGTTGTCCTTTGGTGACTGGCTTATTTCATTCAGCACAGTATCTTCAAGGTTCATCTGTTTTGTGGCATGTATTAGGATTTCCTTTCTTTTTAAGGCTGAATAATATTCCATTGTAGGTCTATATCACATTTTGTTTATCCATTCATCTGTCAATGGACACCTGGATTGCTTCCACTGTTTGGCAATTGTAAATAATGCTGCTATGAACACTGGGGTACAAATACCTGTTCAAGTTCCTTCTTCCAATTATTGTGGGTATATACCCATAAGTGAATAATAAAGTAATGTCATGTGTAATTTTTGAGGAACCACCATACCATTTTCCATAGTTGAGTATAGTTCACTCAATGAAATAGCAGACTTTAAAATGCTATTTCTAACAGAAACAGACTCACAGAATTTGAGAGCAAACTTACGATTGCTGGAAGGAAAGAACAGTTAGGGAGTCTGAGATGGGGACATGTACATACTGATATATTTAAAATGGACAACCAGTAAGGACCTACTGTACATCACAGGGAGCTCTGCTCAGCGCTATGCGGCAGCCTGGATGGGAGGGGAGTTCGAGGGAAAAAACAGATACATGTATAAGAACGGTTGAGTCCCTTCACTGTTCACCTGAAACTATCACAAACATTGTTAATCAGCTAAACCCTATTTAAAAAGAATGGAGAAAACTCGTAGAGATATTATCCTCAAATTGACTGGTGGTGTTGTTCAGTAGCTAAGTCATGTCCAACACCTTGTAATCTCATGGTCTGTAGCCCACCAGGCTCCTCTGTCCACAAGATTTCCCAGGCAAGAATACTGGAGTGGGTTGCCATTTTCTTCTCCAGGGCTTCCTGGAGGATTGAATCTGGCTGGAGGATTCTTTACCACTGAGCCAGCAGGGAAGCCCAAGAGATTTCTTTCTGTTTCAAGGGCTTTGCTGGTCCTTTGGTTTGGGACCCTCTTCAGTCCGAGGTTTCATGTGACTGCTTTCTTTTCATCATTCAGGTGTCAACTCAAGTGTCACCTCTTTTGTCTTTCTCTAGATATCATCTTCTAGTGATTCCTGTAGCTTTGTCTCCATTAGTATCTTTCTCTCTATCCTCGCTGCCAATATGCTCATCATTTCCCCCATCACGACGCAGTGGTCTCTCTGCCTTCCTATCCCCTTCTCCCACAATGTTATCTCCAGACCACTGCTAGAATGATCTTTCTAAAACTCAAGTCTAACAGGCATCTTCCCCTTTTAAATCCTCCAATACCTCCACATGGACTTTCAAATATCACCGTGATGTAAAGCTTGGCCTGCTCCCACACCTCCCCCATGCCATCCTCCAATCACCTGAACTAATTATGGTTTCTACAGGTGTTCAGGTGCTCACACGTCAGTGACTGTGTACTTTGCCTTATCTGAATATAACCTGCTCCTCCAAAACATTTCCCTCAACACTCTGTTTAGCATGAACTTCCTTTAGGCTGTCTTCCCAAATCACCTTTTCCCCCATCTTTTCTCTAATAATTCACTGTTCTTACCTGTCTTTCCTATTGGACTGAGTTCTCTAAGGGCAAGGCCTAAGGGAACATTGTTCCCATACAATACGGAATAAAGTGTGTCAGTCTGTTTGGGCTGCTTTGACGTAATACCACAGACTGGGTGGCTCGAAGAACAGAAATTTATTTTTCTCAGTTCTGCAGGCTGGGAAGTCCAAGATCAAGGTGGCAGTTAATTTGGTATCCAGTGAAACACGCTTCCTCGTTTATAGACTGCCATCTTCTGTGCTGTGTCCCCACATGGAGGAAGGGGACAAGGACGCTTTCTGGGGCCTCTTATAGGATACTAATCCCATTAGCTAATCACCTCCAAAGGCCCACTTCCAAACATCATCACCTTTGAAATTAGGCTTCAGTATATGAATTGGGGGTTGCGGGGGGGAGATGAACATTCAGTCTATGACACGGCACTTGGCATAGAGTAAGTTCTCCACAGGGGCCTTCCCAGATGACTCAGTTGTAAAGAATCTGCCTGCCAATGCAGGAGACACAGGAGATATGGATCCTTGGGCCAGGAAGATCCCCTGGAGGAGGGAATTGCAACCCACTCCAGTATTCCTACCTGGAAAATTTCATGGACAGAGGAGCCTGGCGGGCTACAGCCCATGGAGTTGCAAAGAGTCAGACACGACTTAGCGACTGAGCACAAGTTCTACATAAAGGTATGTCGTAGGGAATAGAATTAGATCAACCTCAGGCTGGAAAAGATCTTGGAAAACATCAAGCCCAGACTCTAAGCCACTATATATGTTCCTGGGCTGGGATCACTCCAGCCTCTGTTTGGACCCTGACAGAGAAGGGCAGCAATGACCTTCCAAGGCAGCCCACCCTGTCCTTGAGCTTCTGCAAAGGACCCCCTCTTACTGGAGCTGCAAGACTGCCTTTCAAGTGTTCAAAGACAAGCGCTCCTGGAATTAACATCGTCTCCAAGCTAACACCCTTATTTCTTCTCTCATGCCCCTGTAACTTTTATTGAAGGATAAACCCTAGTTATTCTGGACAATTTTACTGGGAACCACTCCTTTTTTGCCACTTTAAAGGGAGTGCCCATTTCAAAAACCAGGACTGAGGGTAAAAGCAGGACCAGTCTGAACCTTGTTTGGGACCTTAAATTCTGGTTACAGCAGGCCCTAGTTAGCTCCACGCCCTCCTCTCCTGAGACTGGGGAGCCAAGGGTGGTTCTTGAATAGGGAGACCATGTGAGCAAAGCTAGTCTTTGGAAGGGTTGTGCAGCAGGACTTTGGAAGGGAGGGCAGCCCGAGTGAGCAGGGATGTCTGGGCAGGGGAGCAAGGGGGAGCTCTACTTCCCTACCACGGGAGGTACAGAGGCTCTGACTTTGGTGATAGTAACCGGGGTGAAAAGGAAGTTCTTAATCTCCATCTTCCCAGAATACTCAACGCTGACAGGATGCATCTGCTCCATATAGTTGTCAGAAAAAGGACTGTTAAAATGCCCAGAACTGTCAAAAAGAATGGAGGCAGCCGCTGCATGGCCAAGGGTGACCCCAGGAAGGTTAGAGGTGCAGGTGTCACCTTCCAGAGGGGAAAATGAGGGCTCTACAGAAAAATCAGGAGGTGCTCTTGGGCCAAATACAGAGGCTGCCCAGCCACATCTCTCGACTGACCCCACCACACTTGCCATCTGCTCTCTCAACAACCACGTCATTGGAGGAGCCTGTATGACATCATCAAAGAAAGCCCCGCTGAAGGCAGATGGGCTGGACTTCCGCAGCCAGGGTCCCAGGGAGGAGAGCGGTGGGAATGCCGATCCCAACTTCCCCTGAGCTGACCCCACACACCCCCAGCCCTCGCCAGAGCCCCCGCTCCCAGAGCTGAAGAGGGGCGCCCACGGCTCCCAACCTTGCGTCACGTGAGGCTTTTACTTACTGACCTCACCATCTCTGGGATATTTAAAAGAGGAGCCATGGGGGTGGGGGTGGCAGGACTGAAAACTGTGTGTGAACTGTGAGAAAGGCTGTGAATGAGCAAATTATCTCCGCTTCTCCCTCCAAACCCTCACTTCACACCTCTTGGTAGCGGCAGTGATGCTGCAGGCATTCTGGTCTCCATCCTAGCAATTAGAGATCTGAGCCTGTCTGGACTGGAAGCTTCAGCGTCTTGTTTCCCCAATACGATGACCACAGAGCCTCCCCACCCGACCCCGCCCTGACTTCTGCCCCCTAGCTCCACAGTGTGGCCTGGGGCCATGCATCCTCCAAGCATACGTCTTATGGGAAATGGGTCTGAACTTCAAGGTGACTCCTCTTTGGGGGAGAAGGTCCTGATACTATTATAAGAAGAAGCGCATTCAAAAGACCAGTGCCCACAGGCTTTCTCTGGGGATGAGCCATCCAAGGGAGACAAACTGTCCACTCCATCCTCACTCACCCCTTCTCTGTCCCTTCTGGCAGTTCAAATCTGCTGTGATTGTGGAGAAAGCCTGACTTTTTTTTTTTTTTTTTTTTGCCTCCTATTTATATTCCTGTTTAGAGGTGGCTATTACAGGGGCATGAGGAAACAAGAATCTCTTCCAGGGATATTGTGGAAAGAAAATGGAGAAGAATTCACTGTCTTGGGAATTTAGCATTCAATGTAAACTGGGCATGAAGATACATTACACCCCTTCTGCCCTAGATAGATGAGGGGTGTTGATGCCACCCTGCAAGACATCCAATAAGAAGATGTCCAGGAACACTCTAGTACATCCATATTTGAAGCAGAAAATCCTTCCTGCACCTGACTCCTGCAGTGCCCTTCATTCATGACAGCAGCTGGCAGCTCAAGCACTCCTACGCCAGTTGTTCATCTAGGCCCATGTTTCCAACAATCTCAGAACATCTCCATTCTTTTTGACAAGATTTAAAGATAAGATGGTTGGAGCTTTTCTTTCTAATATTTATTTATTTGACTGCATCAAATCTTCGTTGTGGCACTCAGGATCTTTGCAGCATCACACGGGGTCTTGCCTTACGACATAAGGATTCTTTAGTTGTAGCACACAGGCTCTGGAGTTGCAACTCATGAGCTTAGTTGCTCTGCAGCACGTGGGATCTTGGTTCCCCAACTAGGGAAAGAATCTGTGTCCCCTACGTTGGAAGCGTTTTCTTAACCACTGGACCAAAAGGGGTTTCTGATGAACTCCTTTCTGGGATTCCTCATCACAAAGCTTAAGAAAGGTTGCGTGTCACAGCAGGAGCCACAGATTCCAAGGAAAAGAATTCCTCCCCCTTCATTCCTTTGTTCCTTCCTTCCTGCATGAATGTACACTGACATTTCATATGTACCAAGTACCAGTGTGAGGAGCCAGGATGCAATGGCAAGCAAGATGCTCATGAGCTTAGAGCTTACAATCTAGGGAAGTGCATCTTCTAAAAGCTAAGACCAGGGATAGAACACAGCAGCTCCTGGCTCTGCTGGGACGTTGGCACCAGGTAAGCCCATTCGTTTGTGCCTCAGTTTTTCCAAGGAGAAAATTAGGCTGCTGATCCCATAGGGGAAAAAAAGCTGGTTGCTTTCTCTATGCAGCTTTCCTTCTCATGAGAACACCAGAAGAAAGTGCAAGGGGTAACCAGATTACCCTGGGTGAAAGGAAAAAGAAAAATAAAGGAAAATCTACACATATAGATTCTCCTTCCAGGATCAATGAGATTTGCTTCTTTGAGGACTTATGCTGGTTAGGGACAGGCAGAACCTTTAGTCTGGATGAGAGAATTCCTCAAGGATACCCTTTTTCCTCCTTGAGTCTGCAACCCCATTCCTTACACCTCAAGCCAAATTAGTGGGGAAGACGGCTCGCGGGTACCTCTTTCTGGGTCTGGTGACCAACATTCGACCATACTTCTATGAATCTTATAAGTATATAAAATAACTTAAAAAAGGATAGGACAAATTTTGTTAAGAGAAACGTGAAACCCAGATGGGAGATAATATAAGAGAGAAGCCCTAACCATTTTAAATAATAATAACTCCAATATGTCAGGAATTTTGACTTTTAAGAAGCATAAACATTCTCCAATACAAGTATTACAAAATCCGTAGAAATATTCTGCCTAGGATTATCGTCCCCATTTTAAGGATGGGGAGACCAAGCTCAAGAAGGCTGAGTGCTCTCCTGTTAGAGCCACAGATAAAAAGCACTAGTGAGACTGGACTTGAACCCAGTCCCCAGCTCCCAAGTTCAATGTTCATTCAGACTCAGCACAGAAAGAACATCCAAACTGCTTGTGAGAAACTGAGGATAAAAACAGAGGCCTTAGAAATCCAAACAAATCTCTTGATTTCCAAAAAGAAATTCTAGAATGGTAACAAGGAAGCTCATTGTCAACCCCAGAGGAATTCAGCATTATACTGGTAAATAGTTTGTGAGCAATGAGAAAGCAAGATGATCAAATACTGTATGGAAAGCTTAGCTCAGCTCCAGGCAGAGGTGAGCAGGGCTCGCTAAGTGTGAGAACTCTTCCTATCACTACCATCGTTGCTCCTCATTAATATAATTAGGAATTAGCATGGGCTTGGAACACATTGAACTAAGCTAACCTTGTTTCTTTTTTTAATGGGTTGTTGGAGAAATAAATCAGGAAAATGCTGAAGATTTGTTATCCTTGTATACAAAATCTCTTATTACGCTATCAGAATAATGGGGAATATCACTGGGCAAGTTGCTAATATTTGAAAAATCTTGCCTAAGTTATACTGAGCAGTGAATAAAATATCGACTTTGCTGTTTCAAGCCTATGAGACCTTAGGTAACTTGTTTAACCTTTCTGTGGTTCCACATCCTCATCAGAAAAATATTATCATTAAACAATAACAACCCACTCAGAAGACCAGCGAGGGTTGATGAGATGGACAGATAAGTAACAGATAGGCAGCAAACAGTAGCTATTAATGCAATTATATTATTAACTTCAACCTATAAGGAGATCTCTAGAGGTGTGCTATTATGTTCTAGCATCATTATTTCTGTCCATTTCGACATATTCATCAACAGCTAAAATGTCAACAGCAAAAACAGAAGGAAACTAAAGGACAATGATGGATGTTCATATGTAAAAGATCTGGGAATGACAAACAGTCAGCCAACAGTGCGATAAGGGGGCTAAAAAATAAACCCCTACTGTGCGCACTAACATGTGGCACCATCTGCAAGTTGGCTACATGGGTCAGACCGGTGAAGTACGATGTTCAGTTCTGGGTGTCATATTTTAAGAGCAATACTGGGAAACACAGGGAATGGGGGGTAGCACAGGGGGTCGTGAAATGTCAGGTGAGATGTAGTTGAGAAAAGCGTGAATATTCTGTTTGGTAGCAAGTGGCTATCACTTGGGTAAAGACTTATACGGTGCTTCTTCTTGGCCTAACTTGGGCCAATGGATCAAATTAGAAGGAGCCAGGTTTTACCAAGACAGACAGACCAAAAGGAATGAAGGAAGAGAGAGAGGGTGGATGAGGATGGGGTGGGGGGGGCACCTAGGAGCTGACCAACAATAGAAAAGTAAGCCCTGCCAGTAGCCAGCTCTTCTTCATAGGGCGAGTCCAAGTAGGGGCTTAGTGACCAGGAATCAGGGATGTTAAGAGTCTGATGAACTAGATAATCTGAAAGGCCATTTTCAATTCTCAGAGGCTACAACCTCACCCCCTCTGCCCTGCTCAGAGCTCTCTTCCACACATCCCTTCCTCCATCAAAGTCACTCTGGAGGTCCTAATCCCAGGAACACCTGCCAAAATCTGGCCTGTGAGATGCACATTCAATAGTGATGGATTCAGCCAGCTGAACTGGCTGGCCTGTCTGGAGATTTTAACACTGCAGCAAGTGACCCTCTGGAATCCCAAATGAACTGTGGAGAGCATCAGAGCCTGGGCTTCAGGCAGGCTGCGCTGGGGACCTCAGCCACACAGGCCAAATACTGCAACACTACCTCCCTCCACCGCCCACTGTTACCATAGCAACCACAGAGGCGGACTACCTCGCAAGGCATTTCAATTCAGGCAGAGTGAGGCCCAGTTTCTCCTGCAATTTCCCAAAGTAGTGAGCCCCAAGGGAACACAGGGAGGAGGACTGGAGAGGGACAGTTTCTCCCATCCTTCCCCAACAGGCTGCCCTGGGGCCACCTGGAGACACAGCCCGCCATCCATAACTTGACCTTGGCATTCTCTTACTCTAACCAGAAAAACGGGAGAGAGAACCACTGGAAATTTCTTTATTTTTAGCAGCACAATCACTTAGCAACCTAAACGTCCCATTCTTCCCCACCCCTCCAGAAGCCCAAAGAAATAAATACAGTATCGAGGACTCCAGCTCTTGGCTCCGATACAGCATGAGGCTGTAATAATAATAATACTTTCTATTTATATAGAAATTAGCTTGCCTTCCAAGGAGCTCAGAGAGTCTTGATAAATTTAAGGCACTAATCCCTCACACCCAGCCCCCTCTGTCTCTCAGCACAAACTTCCCAAGGGTGACTGTTCTCTGCTCATTCTTGAAGCCTAGAACGAGAACGGACTTTATGTATGGACTCTAAGACATGGAACGATAACAATCCACTCCAGGGGGCAGGGGCCCTGTATATTACTGCCTGCTACAAAAAAAAAAAAAAGGCATTTATCTCTAACGAGGAAGCAGAGAAAGGTCAGTGTTTCTCCAGGAAATGCCAGCAGTGATTTCCTTCCTCGCATTTCACCTTGTTAACCATTTGTTTCTTCTGGAAACTCCTCCCTGCAATGGTTCCCACTAATCTGTCTCCCCCTGCCTGCCTGCTTCTCCTTTTGCCTTCCATCTTTCCCAGCATCAAGGTCTCCAAAAGGAGAAGAGGGCGGCAGAGGGTGAGATGGTTTGATAGCATCACCAACTCAATGGACATGAATCTGAGCAAACTCTGGGAGACAGTGAGGGACAGGAAAGCCTGGTGCGCTGCAGAGTCGGACACGACTTAGCCACTGGTCAGCCCTGCCTTCTGCCTCTCAGCCCCCCTTCTGGGTCACCCATGTCTTCAGCACCTGTCTAATGCAGGGTCCACTGGAGTCCACCTGCAGCCATCTTCTCTCTCTGCTGCTTTCCTAGGATAATCTGACTCATTTCTATGGTTACGAACATCGTCCACACACCGCTGAACTGCAGATGTCCACACCGAGCCTAAGTTGACCTCCAGCCTTCCGACCAGAATGCCACATCCAAGGGTCCAAAAGGCATATCCAACCCAACAAAGACAGAGTCACCCTCATCTCCCCACTCTGACTGCTCTGCATTCAGGGTGTTACCTCTCAAGGAAAGAACCCCCACCCCCGCCTCCGCCAAACACGGGACTCATTTTTGCTTATTCCCTCTCCCGCATAGCCCCAATTTAAAGATCTGTAAATTACACCTGTCCCCTTCTGGTCTCACTGACACAGTTCAGATCCATACTTTCATTTTGTTCTAGACAGGAACACACGGAAAGGATGGCTTTCTAACTGGTCCTCTGGGCTCGAGTCTTAGTATTCCTCTCTAACCATCACCACCCACTCGCATGCACCACGACAAGAATCTGAACCTTGTAGAGTTGGAAGGTGTATCTACTCAGGAATTCTCTTTCTCTCTCTTGCTTTAAACCCTTTCATGACCCTCTCCTGCCTTCTTAATAAAATCCCAACGTGTTATCACAACACACAAGACCCTAATGTTCCCACCTGCCGGTAGGGCTACCTCAGGAACCAGCACGCTCACCCTGCCTACCATCCAGCCCCTGCCCACCCCATGAACGTTATTCTCCAAATACAGCAGGCTTGCTCCCACTTCCATACCTTGGTTTGCCTTCCCTCTTTGGTTTTCTTCCCCTGCCCCACCACGCAGCTGAGGAGCCCCTTCTGAATGAATCTCCACTCAAAAAACAGCTCCTCTCTGTGGCCTCTTTTCCTGACTCTTCCAAGCACAGCTAGATACAGCCTCCCTCTCGCTCCCCGAACACCCTACACGTCCCTCTCTTACAGATGCACCACGTTTATTGTAATAGTTAGGTCCAGGTCTAATTTCCCAAGATACCTGGACTCCTGCAGGAAGGGGCTGTGTCCCCTGCACTCACCACAGGGTTTGCCATTTACTAAACATTTAAAAACACCCATCAGAAAGATGCTCTGGTTTCCAGAGCTTCACACTCTTCCACCAGGCTCCTCTGAGGGGATTCTAGACAGTTAGCATCTCTTACACAATATAAAATAAACAGTATATACCTTGAACACTATGTACCTTGAATTAATACATCATTATACACTATGATTATACACCAGAATATTAAAAAGCAAAGACATCACCTTGCTGACAAACGTCCACATACTCAAAGAGATGGTTTTTCCAGTAGTCATGTACAAATGTTGAGAGTTGGTGCATAAAAAAGGCTGACTGCTAAAGAATTGATGCTTTTGAACTGTGATGCTAGAGAAGACTGTTGAGAGTCCCTTGGACTGCAAGGGAACAAGTCAGTCAATCCTAAAGGAAATCAACCCTGAATATTCACTGGAAGGGCTGTTGTTGAAGCGAAAGTTCTAATACTTTGGCCACCTGATGTGAAGAGCTGATTCACTGGAAAAGATCTTGATGCTAGGAAATATTGAAGGCAACAGGAGAAGGGGGTGGCAGAGGATGAGAAGGCTAGATAGCAACACCAGCTCAATGTACATGAATTTCAACAAACTCCAGGAGATAGTGGAGGACAGGGGGAGCCTGGTGTGCTGCAGTTCATGGGGTTGCAAAGAAGTGGACTCAATTTAGTGACTGAACAACAATACAGTATGTACCTTGAATGAAAGCATCATTTATGTGCAGAGTGAATTCAAGAGAGCCTATTGCTGCCTTTCCTCTGGACCCTGTATTTCTACTAATGCAAAATCAGGTAACGTTCATTAAACCAAGAAACACCAGCCTTTTTCATGTGCACTGCTGGAAAGCCATAGCTCTGCTATCTGGTACATAAGCTATTCAATTATGAAATCCAAATTCAGGACTTTACAATTCTCCCTTTCCATGTCATTTATGTAGAGCTTCGGAGCTACTTAATTCAGGATATCTGGAAATCTAATCATCAGTATCTACCCTTCGCCCACCAGAAGATACACATACAGTCTAGCCCCACACGTCTCCACTCACCAACAGTTCCTTCTGCTGAGGCCCCCTGCTCCAGCAAGAATGACGGGAACCCAAGGGTAATTCCTCCTCTTCTCTCCTCCCTCTTGGGCAGATTCACTCCCCAGAAGCTTCTGGAAAGCTCTACAGTTGAGGCAATATCATTATCAGGGAAAAAGATAGGTGAATGCAGAAGCAGCCTGGCGGTGAGCTGTTGGAATCATGTCGACGCCTCCCACCCGGACGCTGGGCAGCTTGATCCTGCCTCTCATTCTCGTACATGCTCCTCTTTCCAGAGGAGGGAAGTATCCTGAATCAGAAGCAAACACCGCTCGCCGCTCTCTCTTCAGCCCTTCTTCCTTTCCTTCTCCTCACCCCTCTGTGATCCCTTGCATGCCTATTCTAATCCATTCACTTCTATTCCCTCTTTACGCCCTCGAAGCACAAGACCATGCGGTGGTGTGCCATTTCTGCTAGCAGCCTGATAGGGCTACGATGTCAGGGAAATGGATATCTGACAGCCAGCGCAGGGGTCCGAGTGCAAGCTCTCCCCGAACCCCACCCCTGGGACTCTGGGCTGGCTCTGCTTCTCTGGACCTCCATTGAAGTGAAGTGAAGTCGCTCAATCATGTCCGACTCTTTGCGACCCCGTGGACTGTAGCCTACCAGGCTCCTCTGTCCATGGGATTTTCCCGGCAATAGTACTGGAGTGGATTGCCATTTCCTTCTCCAGGGGTTCTTCCCGACCCAGGGATCGAACCCAGGTCTCCCGCATTGTAGACAGACGCTTTACCATCTGAGCCACCAGGGAAGTCCATTACTTCCTCTGTAAAGTGATGTTGGACCTTCCAGCCCTCGGGGCTGGAATGCTCTTTCTACCCTGCTTTCCCTTTCTGATTCCCCCAGACACATCTCTCCTTTCCAGACCATGTGGATGCTTGGAAAACGCTGCCTGTGTCCTGTTACCTGGGAACTCGCTTTATCCTCGGTGCCACAGAGTAAACAATAAAAATGTCATCTCTTCATTATCTGGGCTGATGGAGGAAGAGACTTAGCCAACTCATCATGATGGATAAAACCAAAGTAATTTATTGTGTATTTGACTTTGAGAGGCGGTTAGAGACATGCTCAGAGACATACAGCTACCTCTGCCCATCTGGAAATCAGCCCAAATCTTCCCAGACTGGCCTGCATCCCAGCCTGGGGTTTGGCTGCAGTATGGGAAGAGGACCTGGGCTGTGCAGAAAGACCACAAGTGGACAAGATGGTGTTAATTGTGTCATTATTCACAATATTCACCAACCATGTGTGGGGCATAACTTCCTAACGTCCCTGGACACACAGAATCCAGGAGAAGGTCGGGCTTTTTCACAATTATCCCCACGTTTTGAGCCACAGTCAAGGCACTAATCAGATGCCAGGAGAACGCAGGGTAGGGGGCTACCTGATTCTAACCAGGTGGTTCTGAGAAGCCTCAGATGAAGAGTTCAGGCAAAGCCAATGGTGATACAGGGACCCCTCACAACTAACAGCCTCAATATGAACCTTGCCTGGAATTGTCCGTGAAACCCAGTGAATCCCCAGATAGAGACTGAGTTCCGCTCCATGCATGGAACTGTACGAGATGTTCAAGCGACAAAAGATATTTAAGGCAGTTTTGACTTCCAGGCATAAAGTAATTAGTGAATAAGGCAGTGTTATATTCTGATATAAAAAAGGGCTCAATGTGTGGAACTGACAATACGAAGGAGATCAGGCTATAATATAGTGCTAATTGCATGGAAAAGGCAGTGAATAAGAAACCCTCCATCAACACTGCTCTTTACTTCCCCTGCAGCTCTGCGGCTGTCGATAACAACATCCCAGCGAGCTGTGGGTGAGAACACTCCATCTCAATCTGTAGGCGGGCAGCGTGTGCCAGACCAGGAAGGGGAGGCCTGGTCCTGGAATAACCTGGTGTGCATCACAGGCAGGTTGCTTCCCCTCCCGAGATCTCGGGAGAGGAGCGGGACTCAAGGCTCTCTGAAGTCCCTTCCAGTTTGAATGAAGTGTGGTTTTGAATGCAGAGGAACCAGATGACGTCATGGTGGGAGATGCTGAGGAGAGACTGGAAGGATGCAGAGGAGATGAAGGAGGAGGAAAGACAGAAGGGATTTCTGATGTGGGCAGATGCTGGGCAGGGCTGCAATGGTCAGCTGTGCTGAACAGAACAGGTTTGAGCAGGTGGCAACGGTGCACGAGCAGGGGCATCACCAACTGAGAACGGCTTCATGGGTCGCGCAGAAGAGGTCAGGTCAGACCTGGGACGACAAGGGAGTGCCTTGCCTTGGAAGGAGCTGTAGGGAGAATCTCGTGGCAGTCAACAGCCTGAAACCGGGGACAAAATGAAGGCAAGGAGCGGTTAAATCACCCACGATATTGAGATGAGGAGGATGTGGGCTGCTGTCAGNCTTCATGGGTCACGCAGAAGAGGTCAGGTCAGACCTGGGACGACAAGGGAGTGCCTTGCCTTGGAAGGAGCTGTAGGGAGAATCTCGTGGCAGTCAACAGCCTGAAACCGGGGACAAAATGAAGGCAAGGAGCGGTTAAATCACCCACGATATTGAGATGAGGAGGATGTGGGCTGCTGTCAGGGAGGATGACATTGAAGGAAGGAATAATCACATATTTTGAAAGGACAGATAAGATTTGGGAAACTCGGGTATGAAGGATACAGAAAAGGGATGAGTCCAGTACCTACCTCACCACCTTGGACCCCAGGTGAACATCTGACTCCAAATCCCCAGAGTCTGAAAGAGACGAACATCTAGGACCAGAGCATCTCACACCCTGTAAGACGGGCCACGGGGAGGGAGAGGCAGACTAGGAGTGGATGTGCACAGACCAGGCAGACTCTTTCCTCTGGTGAAGAAGCCCTGTTTAACCGGCAGCTGGTGCGGTGCTTGGCCAGGAACAACGATCAGCACTTGTCCGTTCACTGAGAGCCACTCCGAACCTTAAATAATCCCCCACGTAACCTTTGAAACCTCAAGAGGCATCAAACCCAAAGGAGCATAGATCTGGGAGGGGGCCCATTTGAGACAGAAAACAGAGGGCACAGCCCTAGCAGGACTGATGTGGGCAGAGCAAGGGCAGCAGGGAATCGGGAGGGTAGATGATAGGTCTTGCAGCAACTATCAGATTATAAACCAGCCATCTCCCAACGCCCTAACTGATTCTCATCACCCCCACGAGGTAGACGGAGAAGAGCTCTGCCTGCTTTCAGAGAAGAGGGCAGAGATTCGGGGAAAGAAGAAGGTGGCAAGAGCCCAAGTCTCTTCATTCTCAGGCCAGAACACTCTGCCAGACCTCTCTGCTCCTCGGGCATGGCACACGCTGGCAGGCTTCCTGACTGGCCCGAGACCGCTTTAAAACTTGATGACTTGGCATTCATCCCCTTGCAAACCAAGCTCTGCGTCTGCTGGATGTACCCTCTACATTAACCAAAGTGTCAAAGGCCAGCAGGCTGCCTCCCATCACTCGCATCCTTCCCCCAGAGCCCCAGCTCCCCTCTCCTCGAGGCTGGCCATTCCAGCACCCCTACAGCCCCTCCCCAACCCCCTCCCACAGCCCAAGACAAAGGTTCAGAGCTCAGAGCCCCACTCCCCTGCAGGCGGCCAGCCTAGAGCCCTATCTGATGACCTCCTCTGCACCTCCCTGCCGAGCCACGTAAAAGGGGGACCAGGGAAAAAATCCATCTGATGAAAACAGCAAAGAAAGAAATTAGATGTGGGTGGGGGGCGGGGTGGGGGGGTGCTGTGCTGTGTGGCCTGAGGTAACCTTTGCCAAAGAAACAAACATCCCTCCCTTCTGGAGACAGGGGGAAAGGCAGGGGTCTTAAAACCTAGGAGGGAAATGGAAAAATAAATAAAGTGACAACTATTGTGATCCAAATATGGCATCCTCCCAAACTCCCGGAACAGATGTCTCCTGGGACCAAGCTGGCAGGCTGCGGTGTCCTCATTCCTCCTGTTTCCTGCTCTGTCAGGAGAAATTCTATCCTGGGGCTTCTAGAGTTCCTGTGTCCTGCCCTGATGGAGACCCTGAGGAGCCAGGGGACCCTCCCTGAAGGGGGGTGCTGTGGGAGGAGACGAGACCTGCAGGGCAGGGCACAGCCTCCATCACCGATGGCCCCACAGGAAACATGCAACCCAATCTAAAATTACAGAGATGATAAAGTACTCTTTATCATATTTCTTATTAAGAGATATTTCAGATATTCAGAACAATGTACAGTCATACAAAGTCCCATATTTAACAGGGGTTACCATTTGCTGATATGTGCTTCATCATTATTTCTTAAATGAACATTTCAAATACAGACCAAACTCCATCCCACCCCGTTTTCTCCCCCACCTCCCTAGAGTAACCACTGTCTGAAATTGCACATCAGCAGTCACATGCAGATTTATATACTTTCCCAATATATATAGTTTAGGTACTTATCTAACTCAAATGTTTTCAATGGGTCCGTGAACCACCTGCATCAGGGTTATCTGGGTGCCTCCTTCACATCCACTAGCAAGTGAAATGTGAATGCTAGCATTCTCCATTAGCTCAGGGTTAAGGCCAAAGTTCAGCTTTTTAAACAAGAGCCCCGGGTGATTTTAATGCACACCAAAGATCCAAGAGCCTCTCTTCTAGCTTAGAACTTTAAACTTTTCTAAGTGCAAAACAAATAACAAGGACTGAAACCCCGCAAGAAGGGTAACCCCTCAAATTGTTATTTACTGCCCCATGCTGAAGCTGAAACTCCAATACTTTGGCTACCTGATGTAAAGAATGGACTCACTGGAAAAGACTCTGATGCTGGGCAAGATTGAAGGCAGGAGAAGGGGACGACAGAGGATGAGATGGTTGGATGGCATCACCGACTCAATGGACATGAGTTTGAGCAAGCTCTGGGAGTTGGTGATGAACAAGGAAGCCTGGCATGCTGCAGTTAACGGGGTCGCAAAGAGTCAGACATGACTGAGTGACTGAACTATCTACCTACCTAACTACTGCCCCATGGATTAGTTTTCTGAGAGAAGAAGAGAAGCGAAAAGCAAAGAAGAAAAGAAGCAAAAGGCAAAGGAGAAAAGGAAAGATAAACCCATCTGAATGCAGAGTTCCAAAGAATAGCAAGGGGAGATAGGAAAGCCTTCTTAAGTGGACAATGAAAAGAAAAAGAGGAAAGCAAACAAATAAAAGGAACAGCTAGAGATCTCGTCAAGAAAATTAGAGACATCAAAGGAACATTTCATGCAAAGATGGGCACAATAAAGGAAAGAAACAACACGGACCTAACAGAAGCAGAAGATATTAAGAAGAGGTGACAAGAATACACAGAAAAGCTGTACAAAGGAGGTCTTTGGGTTGACCCAGACAACCACAATGGTATGTTCACTCACCTAGAGCCCAGCATGCAGGAGTGGAGTGTTAAGTCAGGGGCATCTTAGGAAGCATTACTACAAACAAAGCTAATGGATGTTATAGAATTCCAGCTGAGCTATTTCAAATCCTAAAAGATGATGCTGTTAAAGTGCTGCATGCAATATGCCAGCAAATTTGGAAAACTTAGCAGTGGCGACAGGACTGAAAAAGGTCAGTTTTCATTCTAATCCCAAAGACGGGCAATACCAAAGAATAATCAAACCACTGCACAATTTCACTCATTTCACATGCAAGCAAGGTAATGCTCAAAATCCTGCAAATTAGACTTCAACAGTACATGAAGCAAGAACTTCATGATGTACAAGCTAGATTTAGAAAAGGCAGAGGAACCAGAGATCAAATTGCCAACATCCGTTGGATCATCAAAAAAGCAAGAGAATTCCAGGAAAACATCTGCTTCATTGACTACACTAAAGCCTTTAACTACATGGATCACAACAAACTGTGGAAAATTCTTCAAGAGATGGGAATACCAGACCACCTTACCTGCCTCCTGAGAAATCTGCAGAACAAGAAGCAACAGTCAGAATTGGACATGGAAAAACAGACTGGTTCCAAATTGAGAAGGGAGTTAATCAAGGCTGTATATTGTCACCCTGCTTATGTAACTTATATGTAGAGTACATCATGAGAAATGCCAGGCTGGATGAAGCACAAACTGGAATCAAGATTGCTGGGAGAAATATCAATAACCTCAGATATGCAGATAACATTACCCTTATGGCAGAAAGTGAAGAGGAACTAAAGAGCCTCTTGATGAAGGTAAAAGAGAGTGAAAAAGACGGCTTAAAACTCAACATTCAAAAAACTAAGATCATGGCATCTGGTCCCATCACTGCATGGCAAATAGATGGGGAAAAGATGGAAACAGTGACAGACTTTATTTTCCTGGGCTCCCAAATCACTGTGGATGGTGACTGTAGCCATGAAATTAAAAGACGCTTGCACCTTGGAAGAAAAGCTATGACAAACCTAGACAGTGTATTAAAAAGCAGAGACATCACTTTGCTGACTAAGGTCCATATAGTGAAAGCTATGGTTTTTCCAGTAGTCATATATGGATGTGAGAGTTGACCCATTAAGAAGGCTGTGTGCTGAAGAATTTATACTTTCAAGCTGGGGTACTGGAGAAGACTCTTTAGAGTCCCTTGGACTGCAAGATCACATCAGTCAATCCTAAAGGAAATCAATCCTGAATATACTTTGGAAGGACTGGAGCTGAAGCAGAAACTCCAATACTTCGGCCACCTGATGGGAAGAGCTGACTCACTGGAAAAGACCTGATGCTAGGAAAGACTGAAGGCAGGAGGAGAAGGGGCTGACACAGGATGAGATGGCTGGATGGCACCATGGGCTCGATGGACATGAGTTTGAGTAAACGCTGGAAAATAACGAAGGACAGGGAAAGCTGGCAGGCTGCAGTCCATGGGGTTGCTAGGAGGTGGACACGACTGCATGACTGAACGACAACACTGCCCCACGTGAAATTTCAAACTTTCTCCAGTCTGTCTGGGGTCATCCTGCTGTTTCCCCATCACTTCCACATCTTACTCAGAGCCACAATGAAACAACAGTAGCACTTATTATCTTTATGGGGGGAAGGAGGAAGAGTAGCGAGGCAAAGGGGCATGTATATCTAATGTCCTCTCTATATCAGCCCACCACTGCCTCTATCTGTAGCACCTTATAAATTATGATAGACTTACAATATACGCCGTAATTGGATATCTGTATTTTTACTGGTATCTTAATTTAGAAGCTATGTACATTCCTTCTTACAGTTATAATCTGCAATCACAAGAGTCACCCACTTAAAGTGGACACGTCAGTGGGTTTTCAGTGTCGTTACAGAGGCATCCAGCTAACGTGTGTGCGCAGTCGCTCAGTCATGTCTGACTTTTTGTGACCCCATTGACTGCAGTCTGCCAGGCTCCTCTGGAATTTTCCAGACAAGAATACTGGAGTGGGTTGCCATCCCCTTCTCCAGGGCATCTTCCCAAGCCAGGGACTGAACCCACGTCTCCTGCATTAGCAGGCCGATTCTTTATCACTAAGCCACCTTGGAAGCCAACCAATAGCACTATTTAATTACAGGACATGTTCATCATTGGAAAAAAAAAATTCCATACCTATTAGCAGCCTCTCCCATCAACCTCCCATCAACCTTTGGTAACCACTGTTTTACTTTCTGTTCCTATGTACTTGCCTATTCTGAACTTCTCATCTAACAATACAGGGCCTTTTTGTGAAGGACTTCTTACACATGCTGTAGCATGACTCAGGACTTCATTCCTTTTCATAATTCAATAGTATTCCACTGTGTAATAGATCCCGTTTTGTTTACCCAGCTCTTGGACACTTGGGTGATGACCATTTTTGACTATGAATAATGCTATTACAGGCATTCATGTACCTCTTCACGTATGGCACATGTCTTCATTTTGTCTAGGGGTGACAAAGCTGGACCATATGGTAACTTTATTTTCAGGCACTGACATGTTGTTCTCCACACCAGTTATACCATTTTACATTCCTACCAGCGATGTTTCAGTTCAGTTCAGTCGCTCAGTCGTGTCCAACTCTTTGCGACCCCATGAATCACAGCATGCCAGGCCTCCCTGTCCATCATCAACTCCTGGAGTTCACCCAGACTCACGTCCATCGAGTCAATGATGCCATCCAGCCATCTCATCCTCTGTCGTCCCCTTCTTCTCCTGCCCCCAATACCTCCAGCATCAAAATCTTTAAGGGCACTAATTTATCCATATTCCTGTCCAACACTAGTCACTGTCTTCTTTTTGGGTGTAAAGAGTATCTCATTGTGGTTTTGATTTGCATTTACTTAATGGCTAAGAAGAGGTGGCAAGAATACACAGAAGAATTGTACAAAAAAGATCTTCATAACCAAGACAATCACGATGGTGATTATGATCAAGATAATCATGATCACTCACCTAGAGCCAGACATCCTGGAATGTGAAGTCAAGTGGCCCTTAGAAAGCATCACTATGAACAAAGTGAGTGGAGGTTGGGCTATTTCAGATCCTGAAAGCTGATGCTGTGCAAGTGCTGCACTCAATATGCCAGCAAATTTGGAAAACTCAGCAGAGGCCACAGGACTGGAAAAGGTCCGTTTTCATTCCAATCCCAAAGAAAGGCAATGCCAAAGAATGCTCAAACTACTGCACAATTGCACTCATCTCACATGCTAGTAAAGTAATGCTCAAAATCCTCCAAGCCAGGCTTCAGCAATACATGAACCATGAACTCCCTGATGTTCAAGCTGGTTTTAGAAAAGGCAGAGGAACCAGAGATCAAATTGCCAACATCTGCTGGAATGCTGGGAGGGATTGGGGGCAAGAGGAGAAGGGGACGACAGAGGATGAGATGGCTGGATGGCATCACCGACTCGATGGACGTGAGTTTGAGTGAACTCCGGGAGTTGGTAATGGACAGGGAGGCCTGGTGTGCTGCGATTCATGGGGTCGCAAAGAGTCGGACACGACTGAGCGACTGAACTGAATTGAACTGAATGGCTAATAAGAATGGTTGAACATTCTTTCCTGTGTTTACTGGCAATTTACATACTCCTTCTTTAAGGCTTTTAGTAAGGAGCCTGGAATTCCTGTTTACAGTGGTTCTCAAAGTTTGGTCTCTTCCCTCCCCTCACACACTCACGCACATACACACAGCCACACACACACCAGCAGTATCACCATCACCAGAGATCTTATTAGAAAAGCAAATTTTCAGGCCCTATCCCAGGTCACCTGAATCAGAAATTCTAAAAGTAGGGCCCAGAAATCTATGCTTCAACAAGCTCTCCAAGTGACTCCAAACTCTTAAGTTTTGGCGTTAATCTAAGAATCAATAGCACAGAATACTATTTCTTACAGGTTGTTTTCACAGCATTCTACCAAGTAATATTTGATCAAGTAATTTCTTGGCAATACACATTTGAGAAACGTTGGGCTATACAAAAAAATTTTTTACTCTGAACTTCTCAGATCCTTTAATATATGAGCACTGTGAACATCCAAAAGGGATCCACAGTGCATAGCATTTCAAAAACTTATATGAGCATCAAATCCCTTTTATATGGAACATATGGTAGGACTTAGTGTTCCACAGAAGTTACTGATACTTTGGCAAGTGTTGCTTTTTAAGTAGTCTATAAAAAGAAAGTAAAAGAATGGACCACTATTTTATCAAATCACATCTGTTGTTAACAATATCCTTTAAAGGAGTTCTTTACAATGCCTTTTGCTTCATTTGTCTCCTACTGCACAGCACTCTCAAGATTCCCAACCCACTGTGTGAGATAATACTCGTTGATGTTGAAAGCCACCTAGTTTTGCTGTGCAGTAGGAGACAAATGGAGCAGGTTCTCTCATGGTCTTGCAGTCAAGATGTCAGCAAGGACTGCAGCTACCTGAGGCTTGACTATTCTGGGTTTCCAAGATGGCTCATTCACCAGACTTTGACCACATGACTTCCAGAGGGCTCATTGAGTGTCCTCATAATATGGCAGCTGGCTGTCCCCAGAGCAAGTCATCCAAGACAGCAAGGCAGAAGTGGCAGCGTCTTTTATAACTGAGCCTCAAAAGGTACACTCTCCCTTCTGCTGTGTTCTCTTGGTCACAAAGACCAACCCTGACACAATGTGGGAGATGACTATGCAAGGGGATGAGGACCAGGATGTGAGGCTTTCTCTGATAGTAACTGACTGGGCTGCAATTGACCCCAGGCAGTCCAGAGTCCAGGCTGCTGAGTCTGGCTGCATCTTTGTTAATTTTACTAAACAAACATGCTCTCTGTTCTCTGATGTTCCTTGAAGAATGGGTAACTCAAAAAGATCAGCCTTTGCAGGTCAGGTCTCAGCATGGGCGCCTCTGCGTGGTGTTCGTGTGTCCATACGCTTTTGCAGCTGCTGCTAAGCACTGCAGCTTGCCCAGAGACTGAGCTTTTCAGAACACAGGACTGGAACTGTTCATTAGCTAATTAGCCTGTTCTTAACTAATCTGGGAGATGAGCATCAATTTACTTCTGTTTATCCTCTCAACAATCCTGCTACTACTAAACTAGAAATCATGCTCCTCTCCCCCTTTCTTTTTCCCTTCACTGTCCACCTAACTAACTGGGAGATCATAGGTCCTCCAACCTCTAGCTTCTAAAATCCTATTCCTTAGAAATTCCTTCCATCTTTTTTTTTTTTTTTGGGAGTATCTTTAATTATTATTATGGCAATAGAAGATAAAGTATAAAACCTCAGCTCCTTTCAAAATGAAATGCATGATATTTTTGACAAACCATGTTAAATCTTAGGACCTTAAAAACATTCCTGAAATATTTGCCTGCCTTCCTAAACTCTCCCCTTTTTCATATCTGCCACTCATTCATTAGCTTGTTCAATATTCATCAGATATTGCTGAATGACTTCTAAGTCCTACACACACAAGGGATTAAATGATTCTATAAAAGATCACGTAACACACAGTGTGCCACAGAGTATGGAGACCACAGTGGTAAACAGGAAATCAGATGAGACTAGAGGAAATCCCTGAAGATGAAGCATCCAATCAAAGACCTCTGATGTTGATTGTGTGAATGTGTGTGTGTGAGTATTAGCCGTATCCAACTCTTTACAACCCCATGGACTGTAGCCCAGCTCCTCTATCCATGGGATTCTCCAGGCGAGAATACTGGAGTGGATAGCCGTTCCCTCCTCCAGGGGATCTTCCTGACCCAAGGACCAAACCCAGGTCTCCCTCACTGCAGGCAGATTCTTTACCATCTGAACCACCAGGGAAGACTGTTTATGTGCATAATTATGACCAACTCCACAATGCAGATAGGAAACATATTTACATTAATGTGGGTTTCGTGAAGATCCTCCATTCCCTCATCATAAACAGTGCCTAACTGTGCATGTCGCGTCAGCAGCACACAGCAAGACATCATAACCATACGGCAGGTGCTCACTGAGTGTCTGCTGGTGATCGTCACAGACAGGATGGAGGCCAGAGATTAAATAGACAACATTTACATGTGCTGTGGGACTGCGGATCTGAAATCAGAAGTCCTGGTTTCTACTTTCACCTCTGTCCTATTTTCACTTAGGACCCCTGGTCAAATAACACAGTTTGACCACATACCACTTCTTATATATGGCAACTAAGAGCAAAGTCTAAAGTCCCCATCTGTCTTCTACGGAGAAAAGGTAAATTTTAACAGGAGCTTTGTCCATTAAGTAACGTAATGGTTTTATGTCTAATGTTCAGAGGTTATTGCCCTGAGGAAGGATTTCTATTAACTAAGAGGATCAGCTTATCAGTTTTGTTTTTTTTTAAGGCTGCTTCTAGGCTCCAGGAAAGCATCAGTGGGACTCAGACACAATAGGACACATGAGACCGAGAGGCTCTTGCAGCATTAGTAATGTTCAAGGACCTTAGAGAAGAAGGATGAGACAGGGAATGATGTATTCTTCCTCCCGTAAATGTAATCCTTGGACAAAGGTTGGATCAACTCAGCATTTCTTCATTGGGCCTGAAGAGCATCCTTGAAACCTTTGCCTGTCTTCTTAAATTCTTCCCCATTTCCTTACCTGCCATCCACTAATTTACTCATTAGCTTCTCCCATCATTCATTTGTTTTTCAGAGATACTTGCTGAATAACACTAAGTGCCAGGGACACAAGGAGTTCTGATACAGATAAGATATAACCCCCTGGTCTTTCCTGGTGTTCCAGTGGTTAAGAATCTGCCTGCCAAGGCAGGGGACACGGGTTTGATCCCTGGCTGGGGAAGATCCCACATGTCACACAGCAACTAAGCCCCTGTGGCACACTTCTGAGACCACACGCACTGCAGCTCCTGACGCCTCCATGCCTAGAGCCCATGCTCCTCAACAAGAGAAGCTCCTGACGCCTCCGTGCCTAGAGCCCATGCTCCGCAACAAGAGAAGCCACTGCAATGAGAAGCCTGTGCACTGCAATGAAGAGTAGCTCCTGATCGCCACAGCTAGAGAAAGCCAATGGGCAACCAAAAAAATATACTTTTTTTTCAAAAGATATAATCGCTGCCCCCTGATATCCTCCACTTTCCTGGCTGTATACCCTTCCCCACATTCTCTATGGCAACCCCTTATTCATCTTCAGCAACAACCTAAAACAAACATCACTTCCCAATGATTTTCTTTTCCCCAAACACAGTCACCTTCTCTTTCTTCCATGCTCCTAGGATACTTTCTATATAGCATGACTGCACTGCTACACCCCAGTTAACTTCTTACAAGTCTCTCTCTTCCTAGCCTCTGGGTCCCATGAAGGCAGAGACTTACATTTAATTTACGTATACTACAAGCTCATTTTCTCAGCAGCACTTATTGAACACCTGGTCTGTGCCAAACACTGTTCTGGACACTGGTTTCATATCGTACTACTAAATGAGGGACATTTTCTCATGCAGCTTCTGTAAATGTATATGTGGTGTGTATCTATATGGAAACTAAACTGTAAGTTCCCTTAAAGCAAAATTTACTATCTTTTTCAGTATTCTAAACATGAGAAATTACAAACAACTGATTTAAAAAGAAAAATTTATTAACCAAGTTATGCATTTGTGATTATACCCTATGACAAAGCAGAGAAAATTAAAATGGTCTTAAGTACCAAGAACTCAATACCTACAAATTTTAAACGTTGAGCTGGTCAAGTGGGAATCAAGTGGCCAATGACCAGAAACCTACAATTTTTTTTTTTTTAATTACAAAAGAAAACACTAGGACAGAGTTTTCTGTCCAATGACTTCTACATGACCTTCTGCAGACTAAGAAGAAAATGATTTTTTGGTATCTTTCCATTCATTCACCATATATTTATTGCTGCCTGTTATCAGCCAGTTCTGTTATTTCAGCTTTGAGAAAAATAATAATTTCCATTTTCCCATTTGTTACGGATTTAGATGAACTACCATGTTAAGTGCTTTATATGTATTAACTCAAAATTCCTCAAACTAGTCCTATGAAGTAGGCAGCCACTTGTTTGGGTAAATTACTTAACCTCCTTGTGCCTCAGTTTCTTCATCTATAAAATGGCAATAATAGTATGTATCACTGAGTTGTTGAGCAATTAGATGAGTTACATATGTAGAATGTGAGTCTAGAATAATGCCTGACACATCCTATACTTTCAAATAGTAATTATCACCACCATCACCACCTGGTTGTAAACATAAGAAAACTGGGACTCAGCGAGGCTAGAATAAGCTCCCCCAGCTTCTGCTTCTCAGACAGGCAGGCAGAGCACGCACTGGGGTTTCTTCCTCCTTCCAATTCCTAGAAATCATTTTACAAACACACATAATAACCACACTGGAAAGCAAGAAGGAAAACTGACCTTTGGTCGAACAGAAATTGTAACAAACACCCTGAGGACAGAAAATAGATGCAATTTGATTTTTAAAGGAAACCACAGTTCCCAGCCCCCGGAGGAGGATGCCAGTACCATCGGAGCAGGCTGGCTCCCTGAGGGCTCCTGTCCGCCGATGGCAGACACTGGAGTCTAGAGGGATCCAGAGGTGACTAACAGGGTGACCCGCAGAGTAGCAAGAAGATCAAGTAAGCATTTTACTCTCTCATCCTCACCCTATTTTCCCTTCCTTACCTCCTTGGACCAGGCAGCAGTAAAGGAATATCTGCCTGTAAGCCAGGGCAATGGGCAGGGATGTTGGGTGAGAAAGTGGGGGACAGCCCTCCGTGCCTTTCCATGCTTGAAAGGAACAGGCGACTGGTCATCAAAGTGACCGACTCAGCAGCAGGTCACATCTCCCCCACTCTCAAAAGACTGTTAGTCTCACAGTCAAGTCCCTTCAAACAGTCTGCACAAATAAATATGTCAGGTGACATTACAATCAAGAACCACAAAATACTTGAGGAAAATTCAATACCATAAAGCAAGGAAACAAACTCAACAATCAAAGAATGTACACTCCATGAGAATAAATACATATGATCACTAGCTTAGGGGAAAGGGAGAGAATATTACAAGGACTTTCTTTAATTGCTAGAGATAGGTCAAATGAAAATTTCAGTAACTGAAAAATTTTTTAAATGACTGAATAAACTGAATGGCAAGACAGACAGCTGAATTAGAGACCTGGAAAATAAAATTGAGCAATGCTTCCAGAAATCCACACAGAGCAATAGAAAGATGGAAAAAGCGAAGTTAAGAGATACAGAGGATATACAGAACAAGTCCCAGTGTTATATACAATGAAGGCTAGAAATAAAGAACAGATAAACTATAGAGAAGATACTATTAAAAAGAGAAAAGGAAGGAGCACGCTGAAGGAATGAAAAACAATTCAAAAGTGCTTCCCAGAATTAAACAATAAAGATATGAATCTCTGGATTGAAAGGATCCCCAAAACTGGCATGAAAGATAAAAATAAGTAAAAACCACCACATAAAGCACATATCAGTAAAATATTACAATGCCAAAAATAAGGGGAAAATGCTAACAGTCTATAAAGAAATAATCAAGTTGATATTAGATCTGTCAAAGGATAAAAGACAGTGGTATGATAGCTTAAAATTTTAAAGGTAATCGTGTGTGCGTGTGTGTGTTGGGATGGATTTGAACTCTTTTGTAAGGAAGAAATTTTGGTTGCATTTTGTTCAAAACCATCTGAAAATCTCTTTAGTAGCTACCCTGAATATTTAACAGACATTTATGCTGATGACACATAAAGAAGGAACTTTCACATCTTCTTAAATGATTTTCCTTTTGTCAGAATGGAACAGTCATCACTGTCCCCTTTAGTGCTTTTTAAAAACTGTTATATTCTTTTCATTGAAGCTTTCTTTATTGACATTGTCTAGCAGATCTTTTACCAGTCTTTCTATTTTTAATTTCTAATATTTGTATTTAGTTAAGTCTTTTAAACATAAGGTTAAAATTTAATTACACACTCTATTAAGTCTAATCTATTTACATTTGCTCTGATTGCTATTAAGCTGGGACATATTTCTAGATTCATTCATATTTTCTATTTGTCTTACTGATTATTTCATTTCCCACTTTTCTCACTTTTTGATGTACTTTCTGGATTTTCTTTGCTACCTTTTTTTGTTACTGGTTCTATTTGCCTATAGCTTCTATTTCAACATACAGAATACCAGACCTTGCTGGCTGTGACTAATAATTGTGCATACATCACAACTCCATGAATTTCCATTACATAAATTCCTGAATTTAGCAAAAGCTTTTTATACAATAGGACTATAGTACGCCAAAATTGTATGTATATTTTCACTATAAAATAAATGCTTATAATTAATTTTCAATAGCATTCAAAATAATTTCAATGGTTAACCTTCAACAAAATGAACTTTCAAAATCTTTGAGTTTATATATTAAATGAAAATATTGAGCTTTAGGTGAAATTAATTTAACCATTACTCTTTACTTACTTTATAAAGGGTATCCACAATAACACTATAACAAATACCTGTCTTGATGGTGAAGCTTTAAAAAAATTACCTTTAATATCAGAAAAAAGATATGAAAGTCTTCTATCACTGTCATAATTCAACATTTTCCTATAAGTTATAGCTATTTAATATAATATGATAAGGAAAAAATATATAGACTAAGTGAAATGGAAAGAAAAGTATATAATAAAACTTATTTGCAGTTGACATAATTTTCTACCTTATCTAAAATAATGTACAAACAACTTATTTCAATTAATGAAAAGGTTTGATAAAATTGATAAATATGTGTGTTGCTCAGTTGTGTCTAGCTTTTTGTGACCTCATGGACTGTAGCCCGCCAAGCTCCTGTGTCCATGGAATTCTGCAGGCAAGAACACTGGAGTGGGTTGCCATTTCCCACTCCAGGGGATCTTTTCTGACCGCAAACTCGTGCCTCTTGCAATGGTGGGCGGATTCTTTACTACTGCGCCACCTGGGAAGCCCTCGGTGGATATAATAACAACAAAGAAAAATAGTAACATTTCTATACACTAGAAATATTTGATTAGAAATGCAAAAAAATATTAATTCACTCATAAGAAAAATAAAATTATAAGATAATACAAATAACTATAATAAGAGATGTACAAGTCCTAAATGGAGAACTCTCCAAAACTCTTATAAGACTTCAAATATATCCCAAATAAACAAAGACATATTGGTAAGACTCACTATTGCAAAAACATCAATTTTCCCGAACTGAGTCAGTCACTGCATTTCCAAACAAAACCTCGATATTTTTCACAAGTTACTTTAAATTTGTACGAAGCTATAATGCCCGAGATTGGCTTATTATAAAGGCCAGATGGAGAAGAGATGATAAGCACTATCAGTTATCAAAAAGCATTACAAATGCATAGTCATGAATGGGACATACAAAAATAACTGATGGGCTAGAACAGAGAGCCTGAAAGCAAAGAATGCTTACACAGGAGCCCAGCACACAAACAGAAGTGGCCTCAGAGCTCAGCGTGTGCACGCGCGCGAAGACACTTCAGCTGTGTCCGGCTCTGCAACGCTATGGGCCACAGCCCGCCGGGCTCCTCTGTTCATGGGATTCTCCAGGCAAGAATACTGGAGCGGGTTCCTATGCCCTCCTCCAGGGGATCTTCCTGACCCAAGGATTGAACCCACATCTCTTATGTCTCCTACATTGGCAGGCAGGTTCTTTACCACCCAGGGCAAAAGATGTACTTTCACAAAATGAAGCTGGGAACCTATGGAAAAACATATAGGTATATTCATACTTCACATAGGGTTTCCCTGGTGGCTCAGATGGTAAAGAATCTGCCTGCAATGCAGGAGACCTGGGTTTGATCCCTGGGTTGGGAATATGCCCTGGAGGAGGGCATAGCAACCCACTCCAGTATTCTTGCCTGGAGAATCCCATGGACAGAGGAGCCTGACGGGCTTCAGTCCACGGGGTTGCAGAGTCAGATACGACTGAGCGACCAAGCACAGCACAGCACGCACTTCACAGAGTAACACAAAAATAAATTCAAGGATTAGAACATAAATATGACAAGCATATTTTAAAATAGTACTAGAAAATATAGGGGAATATCATTATGACTGGAATATCATTATGGAATATCACTGACTCAACAGCCCTGAGTTTGAGCAAGCTCCGGGAGATGGTGAAGGACAGGGAAGCCTGGTGCGCTGCAGTCCACGGGGTCGCAAAGAATCAGACAGGACTGAGTGACTGAACCTCAACAAAATCATTATGACCTTCCTGAAGAAACCCCAGTGACCAGTAAACTGCCATATCTTCATCACAATCTTGCTTTCCACTTATACACCGCCTCTGTCTCAGCGCCCTACAATATAAGGGGGAGTCTGATTACCTACGAAAAAAATGAACTCTGCGTAGGTAACAAAATTATTTTTTCTTAGCTGGTTTCCAAAGGTCAGGGCATATTCAGGAGTCCCATTTGTTCTCTATAAAATGACTAAAACGAAGAGAGTGTAGATAAGGAATGTCACTCTTCTACAAGCTAGGCCATCAGTTCTGTTGTCTCATGTACACAAATATCCAGTGACAGCTTTCAGAGATAAGGAAGAGCTATAAAATGAATGATAACCAGGGGTTCTCTGTCTCCAGCAAAGAAGATACATGAGGAAACCAAATTAGTGTGGTAGGAGAGGGTATCTATGGTAAAACTCTGGGTTGAGAAAAAAATGTCCCTTGACTATGAAAACCTGAAACAGTGTAATGCAAAGGAAGAAAAGCAACATATGATGCCCTTTTTCCAAGGGCTCTGAAAATCAAATTAACCATTCATCTTGGGAAGAGCGAATAGCTGGTGAATTTAAAGGGGATAAACTCCAGTCCACTAATAAGCCTGACCAAAACCAGAACCAGTGATCTAGAAGGATGAAATGCATATACCCACAGAGAACTTTGCTCTCTTGGGGGAAGCTCCAACCCTCTCACTTTTGATAGAACACAGAGAGAAGAACCAAATGCGTATACTGCTCGAGTGTCCCAGGGGATGAGCTGTCCCAGCCCCTCCCCCTAGCCAGGGAGAAGCCTCTGACCTTTTGTATGAGATGCTGGACACACACACACACACAGATACACATCCTGTTGCCTCACCATATGGGCCATGAATCATTCACAAAGCTTCAGAATCAATTATTCATACAAACCAAAGACCAAACACTTTGCTAATTGTCCAGGCAGGAGGGGTGGAGAGGGAAAGGAGACTGACTGAAGGAAAAGGAACCTGAGTCAATCTGACAACTGGCAGTATTAACTTCATTTATTTTAAATGAAAACAAAAACCACCACCATAAAGATCCAAGAGAAAGAAAATCACTTTCTCTAAGTTAACTGGGTAACTAATATGGGATAGGGGCTGATAGAGAAGGGGAGGAACCTCTGCCCCGCCCCCAGAGTCCTAAGCAAAGCACTCCACTCCATGGCGCCCTGTTCTCCGCCTGCTGCCCACCCTCAGCTGGACCGGGTGCTCAGTCCCACACACACCACTACCAGGCCTAAGGTTCAGTCATGTCTGCATTTTTATTCCTGCTATGTGGGCTCAGGATGAGGAAACATACAAGGGCAGACTATGAAGCTGGAGTTCAAGGCTTAAGCTGGATCCATGGTTCCCATCCCTCCCTCCCCACTCAGCACAGTGGGCAGATACTAACAGGCCCTTGCTTTTCACCTCCTTATTCACCCATCCTTTGTTGGGCATCTATTAATATTACGAGTCTGAGAAAATCTAAGTCACTCTAGAGAAGAGCACATGCCCCTACCCTCAATCTCAACGGAGAGACAAGAGGGCCACAGGAATAACAAAGAGGAGACAGGGAAGCATCTGCTGATAAAGGGGAAACGCAGCAAATTGCTCAGGGAGCCTGGAGAAGGGGGTCTATCTTCCTGAGGAGTCAAGTCTTGAGCTGGTTCCCACAGAAAATCATGGCACAGACTACTAAAAGGCAAATGGCACCCTACTCCAGTACTCTTGCCTGGAAAATCCCATGGCTGGAGGAGCCTGGTGGGCTGCAGTCCATGGGGTCGCGAAGAGTTGGACACGACTGAGCGACTTCACTTTCCCTTTTCACTTTCATGCACTGGAGAAGGAAATGGCAACCCACTCCAGTGTTCTTGCCTGGAGAATCCCAGGGACGGGGGAGCCTGGTGGGGTGCTGTCTACGGGGTCGCACAGAGTTGGAAATGACTGAAGCGACTTAGCAGCAGCAGCAGCAACAGGATATAAACAAAGCAGAGTGACAGCATGTGAAGGAATATAGGACGAAGCTCTGAGATGAGAAAGGTACCTCCAAGTCTGGCCCCACTGGGGTGAAAAAGCCCTCAGTGACGGTAATGACACAGAGGGGCAGTGGACGCAAGGCAGGAAAGAGATCAGGCTGATGGATGTCCAGGATGCAATGCTAAAAAGCTTCTTTTCCATATCGAAAAAGAAAGAAAAATTTGTCCAGGGACAAAGATCCTGATCAGGACAGAGGTATATATAAGGAAATGACAGAGGAGAGCTGGGGCAAACCTGTCACCGGGAGTCAAGTTACGATGCTCTTAGAGTGAAGGCACCCATTGATGACGACCCCAATGAGCGGAGAGATGACAGAAACAGGCAGGAGGAAAACAAGGTCTTGGGTTGATGAAAGCATCAAACATAACAGAAACACATACACGACAGGAAGGATAATAAATTCCCCCCAATTCTCAAGCGTGTAGGTTCCTTAGAGATCATTTAATAAAATGGTCCTAAATGTGGGTCACAGGTTCCTTTGATAAAAGCTATGGACCCTTTTCCCGGGGGGGAAACGCTCATATATGCTAACTTACGATATGATTCTAGGTGATTCAAGACTCCCTAAAGCCCATCCATCCAATTCTTCTAGGCTGCAGCTGGGGTTGTCACAAGGAACTGAAGGTGCCTTGGAGAAGATGCTGGTATTCCTGACACACAGGTCATTTCCTTGTAATCACATGGACAACTGACACCACTGATAGAAATAGTGATGCTGGAAACAGTATCATTTTGTAGCAAAGAATTTAATCAAACAGAAAAATCAAGGAGGTAGTACCCTGCTGTGCTAAGTCGCTTCAGTCATGTCTGACTCTGTGAGACTCCATGGACTGTAGCCCACCAGGCTCCTCTGTCCATGGGATTCTCCAGGCAAGAATACTGGAGCGGTTTACATTCCCTTCTCCAGGGGATCTTCCCGACCCAGGGATCAAACCTGCATCTCTTAAGTCTCCTGCATTGGCAGGCAGGTTCATTACCACTAGCACCACCTGAGAAGAAAAAAAGTTACCCTTTCTAGAAAATCTCTGAACTCAGTTGAAAAAAAACAAATCACCCTTTTCTCAAATCCCTTGATCTTTGTTTTTGTTTTTAATACACAATTAAATTTGGAGGAGATCTGCCCTTCAGAAAATCATCAAACAGGCTTTTCTTCCTCCCTCCTTTCACATAAATAAAGAGAAGATAATCTCATTGAGAAATGGGTCTGCCTCAAATAACAGGGCAGAATCATGAGTGAAATAAGGGCTGAGTCGCTATTCTTTTGACAAATTCATTACCAAATGCCCAGGATCTGCATTCCAGAAATGAGGACCTGGGGGAGTTCACTTCCAGGAAATTTCTAGGGTAAAGTCCTCCTGGCAAAGACAAGACCAAATCAGTCAGGGTCAGGGGCTGGAAAAGCTACTCAGCTGTGGAGAAAGAAAAGTTATCCCTTGGAGCAGTTTACAGAAAGGCAGGGGGATCCAGCCCTAGAATAATTCATAGAAACAAGCTATGGCAATATTATAAATTAATGCTACATCAATTAAAAATACTAAAAAAAAAGGAAAGAAAGGCTTTAAAATCCTTTTAATGAAATCTCTGATGAAGAAAGCAAGCTGCTACAAGAGCACAACAGCCATGCTGTTTACATTCAAGAGTTCTCCTTAGGATAATCCATGAGATGGAGGATACAGATGAAAGTATAGGTGCAGATGTACTCTGTTGTAACCTCAGGCAAGAATATATATGGCACGTCGGCAGACACCCATATGGGCAGATCATAAACCATAAGCCTGTGCGTATCTTCTGAAAAGCTGCATAATTTCTTATTCTTTCTCTTCTCTTCCATCTCACCTCTCCGGCCCCGCAGTGCCCAGGAGCACCATCAAACTTTAATGGGCTCCCTCCTCCGCAGCACCACGGCCTGAATATAGATAAACTGCATAGCGGCCTCCAGGACTCCTCCTACTGATGCGCGGAAGGCATGGAGGAAGGTAGACAGGAAAAGGCAGCAACAGCTAGGAAGGTACCAGACACTCTCACATATGTCATTCCGTTTAATCTCCTCAACATTTCTGCAAGACTAGTACTGCTCTCTTTGTAGAGCAGAAAATTTAGACTCAGGATGGTTACAAGCTAGCCCTGCTGTCATACCAGAACAAGGACGAGTACCAGGCCTGGATCAATTTTGATCTGGATGGACTTCCCACTACAACACATGATTTCTCACTGGCGCTGACTGCGTTTGACTGTCAAACTGTCAGAGATACGATAAGTCTTAAGTTCAGCATCTAGTTTAGTAATACATGTGGATTCTTGCTTATAGCCTGCAAAAGTGGGGGAGGTGATGGGGAATAAAAGAAAAAAGATAAAAAGTAGTATCTCCACTATAAGAACTTAATTTGGTTGATAATTTTAAGAAACTGATTATAAAATTCTGATCAATACAGAAAAAAAATAGGGAAAAGAAACATGAAAAAGAATAAGGTCTATTGAATAGAAAATACTGTATAAATGAAAGCAAATAAATCATTTATTGTAATGTGAATGTTTGTGTTCTTTCAAAAGAGGAAGAGCAACCCAGAGGGGTGGAATGGGTAGTAGGGGCAGGAGAGAGGCTCATGAGGGAGGGGATATATACTTATGGTTGATTCTTGATGTTGTAAGGCAGAAACCAACACAGCTCTGTAAAGCAATTATGCTCCAATTAAAAATAACAAAATAAAATAAAAAAACAGAAGAGGACAACTCAGATGTGTAATCAGAATGCAACACACACGAAAAAAAAAAAACACAAAACTATCATGAGATTTTGATTGTATAAATATGAAGGGAATGGAAGAAAATAAGATATTAGGAAATAAAATGGACTGATGTCATGGAGTAAATGTAAAACCAGAGCTAGGAAGAGAGTTTTTAAAGAGAGGGCTAAGGAAAGAAAAAGACCACACACATCAGGCAAGCATTGCTATTACTTGTAGCCAGCTGATATTATGCTGTATTAGGTACTATTAGGGGCAGACCGGCTTTACTATTACTAGATAAACACAGTTGTTCAACTATAATTTGAAACCCTGTATCCTAGGTAAACAAGAGCTGTGAGTACAGATCAAATACAAAGTGATTCAGAACTCTGAAGTCCACCCAAGATTTATTACATTCTGGAAGCTAATATGACCCAGTACAAGTAACAACGGACAGAGAACACAGGACACTGACTTCATCCTGGCTACATCAAGAATTTCTGCAGGGCTCAGAGTAACTCAGTGCATGTACTTGTTAATTCTATGCTTCCCCTTCCTCATTAATAAAGTAGTAAATAGCAAGAGATGCTATTTATCAAAAATCTACTGAGTACAAAGCACTGTGCCAAGGGTTTGACATACATCATATCATGAAAGTATGTCAGTCACTCAGCTGTGTCTAACTCTTTGTGACCCCATGGAATTCTCCAGGCCAGAATACTGGAGTGGGTAGCCATTCCCTTCTCCAGGGGATCTCCCTGACCCAGGGACTGAACGCAGGTCTCTCGCATTGCAGGCAGATTCTTTACCATCTGAGCCACCAGGTAAGCCCACCACATCATATCATGATGCTCATCAAATATTCATCAATATTTACAAATATCCTGAACTCTTAACTTCCCAATGAGGAAACTGAGGGTCAGTTCAGTTCAGTCACACAGTCGTGTCTGACTCTTTGTGACCCCATGAATCGCAGCACGCCAGGCCTCCCTGTCCATCACCAACTCCCAGAGTTCACTCAAACTCACATCCATCGAGTCGGTGATGCCACCCAGCCATCTCATTCTCTGTCATCACCTTCTCCTTCTGCCCCCAATCCCTCCCAGCATCAGAGTCTTTTCCAATGAGTCAACTCTTCACATGAGGTGGCCAAAGTATTGGAATTTCAGCTTTAGCATCAGTCCTTCCAAAGAACACCCAGGGCTGATCTCCTTCAGAATGGACTGGTTGGATGTCCTTGCAGTCCAAGGGACTCTCAAGAATCTTCTCCAACACCACAGTTCAAAAGCATCAATTCTTTGGCACTCAGCCTTCTTCACAGTCCAACTCTCACATCCATACATGACCACTGGAAAAACCATAGCCTTGACTAGACGGACCTTTGTTGGCAAAGTAATGTCTCTACTTTTAAATATGCTATCTAGGTTGGTCATAACTTTCCTTCCAAGGAGTGTCTTTTAATTTCATGGCTGCAGTCACCATCTGCAGTGATTTTGGAGCCCCCAAAAATAAAGTCTGACACTGTTTCCACTGTTTCCCCATCTATTTCCCATGAAGTGATGGGACCGGATGCCATGATCTTCACTTGATCCCTGTCTCCTGTACAATGTCATGAACCTCAGTCCATAGTTCATCAGGCACTCTGTCTATCAGATCTAGTCCCATAAATCTATTTCTCACTTCCATTCTATAATCATAAAGGATATGATTTAAGTCATACCTGAATGGTCTAGTAGTTTCCCCTACTTACTTCAATTTAAGTATGAATTTGGTAATAAGGAGTTCATGATCTGACCCACAGTCAGCTCCCAGTCTTGTTTTTGATGACTGTGTAGGGCTTCTCTATCTTTGGCTGCGATGGACCGTGCAGAAGCATGGCAGAAAGGAGCTACACCTTGCTCAAGGTCAGGGATGGCGACCCAGATTGCCAGGCTGCATAGGCACAAAAGTGGCTGAGAGTGGCTCCCGGACCTCTGAGGTCAGAGGTGGTGGCCGAGACAAACTTCCCCACACCCGAGGTCAGGGGTGGCGGCCGAGAGGAGCAACACCACGTCCAAGGAGCAGAGGCTGAGTGGGCGCAGGAGGGCCGTGAGGAGTTACTCATGTTCAAGGTCAGGAGGGGTAGCCATGAGGAGAACCCCTCGTCCAAGATAAGGAGCAGCATCTGCACTTTGCTGGAGCAGCCATGAAGAGATGCCCCACGTCCAAGGTAATAGAAACCCAAGTAAGACAGTAGGTGTTTCGAGAGGGCATCAGAGGGCAGACACACTGAAGCCATACTCACAGAAACCTAGCCAATCTGATCACACAGACCACAGCCTTGTCTAACTCAATGAAACTAAGCCATGCAGTGTGGGGCCGCCCAAGATGGGAGGGTCATGATGGAGAGGTCTGACAGAATGTGGTCCACTGGAGAAGGGAATGGCAAACCACTTCAGTATTCTTGCCTTGAGAACCCCATGAACAGTATGAAAAGGCAAAATGATAGGATACTGAAAGGGAAACTCCCGGGGTCAGTAGGTGCCCAATGTGCAACTGGAGATCAGTGGAGAAATAACTCCAGAAACAGTGAGATGGAGCCAAAGCAAAAACAATACCCAGTTGTGGACGTGACTAGTGATAGAAGCAAGGTCCGATGCTGTAAAGAGCAATACTGCATAGGAACCTGGAATGTCAGGTCCATGAATCAAGGCAAATTGGAAGTGGTCAAACAGGAGATG
>SJYT01064557.1:405871-466402 GCA_006410635.1 Cephalophus harveyi
CAGTTGTGCATGTGACTGGTGATAGAAGCAAGATCCGATGCTGTAAAGAGCAATACTGCATAGGAACCTGGAATGTTAGGTCCATGAATCAAGGCAAATTGGAAGTGGTCAACCAGGAGATGGCAAGAGTTAACATCGACATTCTAGGAATCAGCGAACTAAAATGGACTGGAATGGGTGAATTTAACTCAGATGACCATTATACATACTACTGAGGGCAGGAACCCCTTAGAAGAAATGGAGTAGCCATCATGGTCAACAAAAGAGTCCGAAATGCAGTACTTGGATGCCATCTCAAAAACGACAGAATGATCTCTGTTCATTTCCAAGGCAAACCATTCAATAACACAGTAATCCAAGCCTATGCCCCAATCAGTAACGCTGAAGAAGCTGAAGTTGAACGGTTCTATGAAGACCTACAAGGCCTTTTAGAACGAACACTCAAAAAAGATGTCCTTTTCATTATAGGGGACTGGAATGCAAAGTAGGAAGTCAAGAAAAGTGAGGGTAACAGGTTACAAAACTTGCTCAGGGTCACAGAGCCAGATTCCGACTTTACACACAAAACAAGGTAATTCCATAGCCTTTGTTCTTTCCATCCTGCCAGGCTGTGTCCTGTATTATAACATTAACTGACTTTAAAGGGCTAAATGGATAATATGTCTAAAACGATTTCAAGATTAAAGTGATAGAGAAAATCCAATAATCTATTGTTCTTTTAATCCTCTTCAATAAAAGACATCTTCCCAGTAACCAAAACCATATTCCAATGAATGGATTTTGACCTATCGCAGATAAATCCCTTTACTCTTGTCAGTTAAAGTGCATCAGGAGTAAAACAAAATCAGAGTAGACAGTCACCGTGATATATGTGCTAGGAAAGCAGCGCAGCATCATGGTGAAAAACCTAACTTCTGGACACAGAGACCAGACCGGAGGCTGCCAAGAGGGAGGGGGGAGGGAAGTATTGGGAGGTTGGGATTAGCAGATGCAAACTAGTATATACAGGCTGGATAAACAATCAGATGCTACTGTATAACACAGGGAACTATAGTCAATACCCTATGATCAACCATAATGGAACAGAAAATGAAAAAGAATATATATATGTAACTAAGTCACTTTGCTATAGAGCAGAAATTATTGAAATCATAATTTATTTTGAAATTTATTTTAAAATTCAAAAAAATTATTGAAATCAACTATATTTCAATAAAATTTAAAAAAATAAAACAAATCCAAAAAAGCATAAGTTCTGGGATTGGGCAATTTCATTTGAATCCCTGCTCCACTAACCACTAGCAGTGTGATTGGAGAAAATTCCTGAACCAGCTAAGCCCTACTTTCCTCATTCAGTGGTGATAACAACAGTATCTACCTCATAGGGTTGTTGTGAAAATTAAAGGAGAAAACCCTTCAAAATATTTAATGTAGTGCTTCACACTGACCATCAGCTGTTAACTAAGACAGCACTCCTGAATAAGCAGGTAATTCCAATTCTCCATCCATCCTTCCCCTCCAAGCCTCCTGACCTGGCATTGCTATAACAAGCGCCAGTGGCTGAAATGAAGGAGCCCTTTTCCAGAGTTGGACATAGTGAGTATCAACAAATGAAGCTAAATAATTTGGGTAACTCTTTTATGAAACTCGTTTCATTGGGGTCTTGAACTTGAAGCCAAACTAGCCTCTTCCCTTCGAAAAAGCTCTCCTAGATCTAATGACATAACCCCCATACAGAAGGCATGTGAGAAGCTGCAGCAAGGAGCAACGTAATTGACATCCCTAAGGACCATTCGAACACTCTGGCCGCAATAATAAATCCTTCTCCAAAGACCTACAACAATCATTTATTTGCTACTGACTCCAATTTATTTGTTGTAGTCACACACGGTTCACTAGTAAACATCTGACTTCTCAACCTTTTTTGTGCCAACCTAGGATAGAAAAAACATTAGCAAAGGAAGAAGCTGGTTTTCCCTTTGACACTGGCTCCTGATCTGTCCTCCTGGCCACAGCGTTTGCAGTTTGCCAAATGTTAACCAGCAGTGATATCCAGGCAAACACGAACATTTTATAAATAGCCTCAACTGGTTTCTTAAAGAGGAAAAAGCAACAAAAAATAAAATGAAATGAAACAATCTACTTGCTTCTCATTCTTACTTTCAAAGCCTGATCAAAATAGGGGGCAAAAGTGTTAAGCGCTGCTGATACCAGCTTCCAGTAGAGGTGTCAACAGTTGCATGATTTCCCAATGACCTTCCATCTCTTCCTCATTTAACTCTATCACTGTTCCTCTTGCCATTCACAACTAGACCTTGTACACAGAAAGTACTTAATAAAAAGTGGATAGATGGAAAGCTGAATGGACAGAACAGATTTACTTGCAAACTTTCCTCCTGATCAAATGGTTAAAATTATATGCATATGGAGGTTATCTCTACATCAGACTGAAAGCTCCTTGAGGGCAGCTATCTTCCTATTTACCTTTTTCATCCCAATACTCAGTGAAGTGTTTTGTATATGCATAGGAAATATTCCTTGAATCAATGGGTATTACTAATAATTAGAAGAAAGTATTTATTATACCTACCATACATCCAACAATTTACTTTTTCTTTTTTAACCCTATACTCATACAGACAATGATGAGGAAAAATGCGCAAGAAACCACCAAAAAAGACTTAACTATCCAAGCTACCTTGGATCGACAGTGGAAGACAAAGAATCCAAAGGCTAAGTATGGATTACCTAACCTTGGATTGAGATCTGGGTGTCCCTGGCCTGGCTTACATCTTTCCCTCTTCTAACCACTACTAGAGACTGAACCACCAACCAAAGCAAAGCTGTGTCCTGATCACACTGTGCTGAGCTGTCTTATGGACAGATACACACACATATATATTCTACTCCAACCAAACCATTCCGTTCACGAGTGCAAGTACTTAAGGTATTTTAGACTTAAAAAAAAAAAAAAAGGTTCCAACATTGACGACGGTCTAACAGTGGTTAGACAATGATCTAACTTCCATGTCTACCTCACCTCCTGACCAAAATCGGGTGTTAGCTGCCAGCAAGTGACCCTCCACCCAGAGTTAAGAGTACCAGGACTACACTAGAGTTCAAGTTTTCAAAGCCCTCTCTCTCTGGGCCTCAGCCCCTTCGTCCGTAATAACGGGTCACACTGAGTCAGCCCTTCTTACCCTTTCAAGTGCAAGGTTCCTTTTTTAATGTCAAAAATCCAAGATTCACTTCACCCTCCCAGAGGAGCTACTCCATTAATATAGCTCCACAGCAGCTCTGGTAGGTATTACTATCCATCACTACCTCCCGTCTTTTTCATAGAGATGAAGACACCGAGGCTCAAAGAAGCTGGATCGCTTGCCCACAACCACAGAGCTAGTAAACAGTAGAGCAGAATCAGGAACTCCAGTCTGCTTCTCTACAGAGCCCAAACTGTTAACCACTATGCTATACTAGCTAAAAGAGAAAAACACCACCACTATTTAGTCTAAGTGTATTTATATCTGATAAATTACAATGGCACCCACACACATTTTAGAAAAATGATACTGTGGTACATATTGTGAGAAACACTATTCAGGGAACAGCCAATGCTGGGTGCAGCCCTGAATCTGCATGTCCACTGCAATAATTCCAGGGGTCTCTTAAGGTACATTCTTTTTTCCTTTATTTAAAAACATATTTATTGAAGTATCATTTACATACTACAGAATTCACCCATTTTTTTTAAGTTGGAAGATAATTGCTTTGCAATGTTGTGTTGGTTTCTGCTGCACAAAAATGCAAATCAGTCATAATTTTATACACACACACACACACACACACACACACACACACACCCTCCCTCCCATGCCATCTCTCTAGGTGGTCACAGAGTGCCAGGGTGGGCTCCCTGTGTTATACAGCCAATTCCCGCTAGTTTTCTGTTTCATACATGAAAGTGTGTGTGTATATATATATATGTATATATGTCAATGCTTCTCTCTCAATTTGCCTCACCCTCTCCTTCCCCTGCTGTGTCCACAAGCCCGTTCTCTATGTCTGCATCCCCATTTCTTCCATAGGTTCATCAATACTATTTTTCTAAATTCCATATTTATGTGTTAACATACAGTATTTGTTTTTCTCTTTCTGACTTACTTCACTCTGTATAACAGGCTCTAGGTTCATCCACCTAAAATCCATTGGTGTATTCTTAAAGTATATATGTGCTTTTATTTGCTATCTGTGGTCCTAAAATGTTAATTCCTGGGTGACTTCCTAGTGCGCAGCTTTAGTTTGTTTTCAGATCAGTCATAACTGGGGGGAGTTAAAGTAATCATGGAAGTCCTCCTTTGTTTGCAGTAGAAGCTGGTCAAACTTTGAGCTATCAGATTCCCAGGAGGGAGAACCCACCTTATACGTGGATCTGTTTGCTGGAGAAGAAGGGTTGAACGTCAGTCATTCTGTAGACAGAGCTCTAAGAAGGTGTCTGTCTGAACTAGCATCACATACATAAGCACATACACAAATACATCATTCTCCATGGCACCTGTCCCCAACTCACCTAGTCTTTTATTTTGAACTACGGTGAAAAATGAAAACAGAGAAAGGTTAGGGAGAGTAAGAGAAGAACAAAGCAAGAGCAAGGAGGAGGAAGCCAGAACATTAAAGAGCTGGCTGCACTCATGTGAAGAGAGGATGTGAATTTAAGTACTCAGTGGGGAAGCCCGGGGTAAGCAGTGAACACCTCCCACCTTGACATCAGAGCCCAGCTGAGAAGCCTCCATCTGGGTGACTTGTCTCTAGAAGAGAGAACACAATACTTACTCAGAAAGGGAGCTGAGAGGGGAGGCCTCTGTTTCCTTTCCTGACGTGAGAAGTGGGAAGAGGATGAATTACAGAGCATCTTAAGCTCCCCCCAGAAGGGGCCCCTAGATCACAAAATGGTATATTTATGGTGGCTATTAACCAGAGTGCAACTCAGATCCAGATTCGGCATCGTGATGTGTCACGGGCTTAGAGAGCAGGAGGAAGAGAAACATCTCATCAACAAGCATGTGGGTTGGCTTGATCTTTTGACTATTGTTCTATCAGGAAAATAAAAAATCCTAATAATCATATAGCAATGTTCTCAGAAAAGCATTTTTAAAATAATTTCTCTGCTGAACATCAAAAATAAAAGCCCACACACTCATCAATTCTTACCCATTATTTGAATCAGTAGGAGACACTCAGAGTGTGAATCCAGAAGGCAGGACTATGTCTCTACTCCGGGCAGGGTTAACAGATCTTTAGCGTAGAACGGGTTAGATTATAAGGTCTAGAGACTGGGTTTTGGTACCGTTCCAATAGGTTAAACAAAATTATAGTTGAGGGCCACTGTTGGATGGAGGAGGCAAGGGAGAGGGAGGGACTCTTTGAAGACATTAATTTTATCTTAACACTGAGCAGACTTGGAATCATTCAGGGAAGTTCTATTTTCTCAGCGAACATCACCCATCCCCATTCATTTTCTGCAAATGTGTCGATTTCCCTGCTTCCAACCAGCCGCCGGCCTCCCACTGAACGTCCCTGGTGGTGCCAAGCAGACCCTGAATGACGCGGCCCCTCCCCTTCTCCAACCCCCCTCAGGTTACCCTCACCTTAGTCACTACACGCTGGGCTCCACTGGACGCCTTCTGTTCCCCAGGGCCGCCCTCTCCCACCTCCAGCCCTTCACACTTGCCCCAACCTCCACCTAAACCCTCTCATTCTTCCCTTCCCTCTTCTCTCTGTTCCTAGTGAAAGGTTCCTCCATCTCTGGGTTTCGACACCAACTTCTTGACCTTCTTCCCCGCAGATTAGGTTAGAGTCCCAGTGTAAAATCCTCCTAGCACTGGAACACGTCTCCTCTGCAACCCTGATACACCTTCAAAGTTTAATTTAGTATCTGTCTCCTCTGCTAGACAGCTAGCTCCAAGACAACAGAAACTAGACCTCCACCCAGGACTGCGCCCCTCCTCCTCAGCATGACATCTGGAACAGAAGAGGCCCAAGACGAATACTGGCTGCTTCTTTCCTTCCCTCCCCCTGGTCTTCTCCTGTTCCTTCCTCCTCCTATGTCTTTCCCCATAACTCAAAGTTTCAGACATGGGGGCAAGGGTAACCCTGAGTGGGAGGCCCGGGAGATAAATCCTCTGGTTTTCCCACCCACCACCCAGAGTTGTGATCACGACTGCACAGCAAAGATACCCCAAATCAGGTCTAGTTCAGCTTCCACTTCCCGTGGCCACGCCTGTGGTTCTGGCCTAAGAAAGCCTCCTCCAGGGCTAGGCCAGCCCTAGACGGTTGGTGGGGGAAGAGGTGAGATGTACAGAACCCCCACAGGGATGTAAACTGGAGACTTCACCACAAATGCCATCTCCAGTGCGAAACAGCGACTCCTGTCACTCCGCCTTCCAATCACTGTCCCAGAGCTGGAGGCCAGGGAGAAAAGCCATGACCTTGAGCCCCTCTCCTATCCATTCTGTCACCAAGGCCCAGGCTCCTGACAGAAGAGTGGCAGGCGAGACGGGAGAAGATGAAAGGCAAGGGGGAGGCTATCGGAATTCAGCCTTTCCTGTCAGCTCTCCTCAGAGAGAGACCGGGAATGGTCCTCCTGACTGGACTCTCCTCCCAGGCGGAAGGGCACTCCTCTCGCCCTCGTTTCTAACGTCCAGAACCCTCTGACTTGTGTATGTTTGTGTGATGTCAGGGGGCAGGGTGGGGGGCAGAAGACAAAGACAATGTTTTCTTAAAAAAGAATCTGGAAAACAGTGTTGATGAGGTTAAAAATGAAGGCCTTTGTTTCCACTTTTACTTGGAATTTCTTTATTGTTGTTGATAATAAACTGCAGGAGGATTTGACTAGTTCAGATAAAACAGATACTTCTAAGAAGAAATAAGATAGACCGCACATCAATTTCGAGGAAACTTCAGTCTTTGAGCAAAATGACAACTAACGGGAAATTTAAAATCAGCCATAGTCATGGAATCTGCCATAGGTTGCGGTGAAACTTGTCTGTGTGGTTGTTAGTTTAATGGAGATAAATGGCGATTCTGAATGAGGCCTACAGAACTATGGTGTTTGGAATGTTTTCAATTTTAAATATCTCTTTTAAAAGGCGCTCAAGGTGCATTAGGTGTCTTTTAACATTTATCTTCATAACATCACTGACCTGGGGGAAAGTATTTCTGCTCACCGATTTCGTATTTTGCTTCACTGTCTTTCAAAACACGCTGGCGGAGACAGCTGTGCTGTACAGGAGACGCTGCGCGGGGTTTAGACGGCTGATAATATAATACAATGAAAATGCCGGCCCCTCCCCTTAGTAAGTGTTTGGCCTTGAGCTCGTGACTTAGTCTCTTTGAGTTTTGGTTTCCTCATCTGTAAAACGGAGATAATATCTGCCTTGCTTTGTGTTTCTATACATAAAATGATATATGCAAATGCTGAGATAGTATATGAGGGCTTCCACATTTGAGAAAAGACATGCAAGCCATAGGTAAAATGTGAACCCACATCACCAGCAGCAGCGTTGTCATTACCCAATTTTCTTGCTGTAAGACCTAGTGAGGTAGGCAGTGGAAGTCCTACCTTGATTTCATAAATGAGATTTCATAAAGGAGAGCTGAGATGGTTTAGGTATCATCTAGTATCACACTGAAGGATCAGAGAGGGAATGTATACTAGGGTGAGGACCAGGACCCAAAACCCTGAATCATTTAGTCCACTATATTAAATTCTGTTTCCATATAAGTTGCACATATATTCCAGCCAAGTAATTTTTTAAAATCTGACTTATTTCTTAACACCCCAGTGGCCTGAATATAATCTGGAAGTAACAGATTCTCACTGCCAGAGAGAGTGGAATATAGCTTTAATTGAGCCCTGAATCCAGAGCTGACCAACTAGGACCCAACTCAGCACATTCCAGCTCTAAGACCATGGACATGTGGCTTACCTATGTGGGTCTCAGTTTTCTCTCCTGTTAAAAATAATAAACACGGAAAGCTGGACAGATTTATCATTCCCCCAGGTCTCAGATTCGGTGGCTAAGTCTTAACAACCTCAGACTTAACCTTCCTTTATACGGTCTCCTGAAGCCCAGCACACCCTCTTGTTCCTTCCAGCATCTGCCCTGCTCCCCTTGGGGATCTCTCTTCACTCCTCATATCTGTTACTTTCTGACTTCAGGGAAACACACTGAACAGGACTGTTGCATCTCACATTTCACACAGAACTGTACACTACACTGACAGCAACAGACAGAAGTACCCAAGGGAGGAGACGCACATCACGCACAGAACGGAAATGCAGACACGCCCTTTAATTCTCAAGTCTCTCTTGTAAATCTGGAGAATGAACATTAATGCCATGGCCACCTCTGCGTTGCAGCCCTGCCTCAGACTTTTCACCCCTGCTGCCCTCTTTCACACACACTCATGCACCGGTCGAAGACTGGATGCATTTAGCTGCCTTCAAATGGGAGCTCCAGACCCAGGGTGGTGGTCTAGCTTAGAGAGTACCTGGTCGTCATGTCTTTCCCTCCATTACCCTGAACGAATGTAAAGCCAGAAAAATGCTCCCAAACCAAACCACCCGAGCATTCTGAGCTTCCTCCACTTGGCTTTCCTTCCTCCTTGTTGACACCAAGACCAATTCAGGACCTCACAAGTTCTCTCCATTTTGAGCTTCTGTCAATCTGTGGAGGTGACATGAAGCAACGCTTCAGGAAAGAGAGATCAGCCCAACGGCAACATCATACACCAGAACATAGTAAGTAGGGACTTACATAGTAAATACCTACTCTAATCATGCAATCAATATCTATAGAATGAATCAATGATGAGTCCCAATAGAGAAAAGAGATCCAGGGTCTATGTAATAAGAAATGATCTCCCACCCAAGGAGCAACTGCAGCTCAACTGCCTGTCAACTACTAGCTGGGACTCTCATCTGAAGTCTCCCCAAAAGAAAGTTTACATTGTCAAAGAGCAAAGAAGAGACCTCCAAAAGTTCCACATTTTGCCTTCTGCCCATCTCCTCCCTGAATCCAAATTCCATATCCTAACTATCTTTTCCATCATGAATCCATCTGGAGGGAAACGCAATTAAAACAGAGAACTAATGTTCTGACAAAAGGAGAAGCTGCAAGCAGCAGCTGTGTTCCCCCAAAGTGGAGCTAGACACGAACGAGAAGCCGGTGAGGAGGTGGAGGTCTTTCAGACGAGCAGCCCAACCCCACTGGGAGAGAGAACTTGAGAAGCAGTCTAGCTTAGGGCTAGCAGAGCACCCCAACATCAGGATGAAAGCACCTGAGATCTCATCTGCTTCTACTGCCCCAGTTCCTTTGAGTAGCTACGAGCCCCCCACGTTGCCTCACTTGGCCTCAGTTTCCCCATCTCTGAAACAACAAGCTCCAATGACTCCTCCCTGTACCCAGCCCTTCCCTGCTTCCCACCCCCCACTTGCTTCACCCACTTAGAGTGAAGAGAATGAGTAAAAGACAGGTCTGTAAAAGCTCGCCAGGCTCACTGGCACGGAGACGCTATATAAATCCCAAGTGCTATCATTCTAGTACCACAGAGATTTAAATTGGGCCGGGGGCCCTGGGACTGCGTTATCAACACCTCCCCCACATTCTCAGCACTGGGAAGACGGTGCTGGGGAAGGAAAACTGTGCTTTCCTCGATCTTTAACTGCTCGGGAAACGCGTGTATTAGGGCGGCCTCCTTACAGAAACCCTCTAAAAATACCTATCGATGTATATTTAGCTCCAGATAGCGTCCTCCTACCAACAGGCTCCAGGCTGAGCCACTCTGCTTGTGCCATGGTGAGAAGCTGGGGACCTCCAACGGCAGCTCCCAGCTCTTCTGTGGCATCTCCTCAGGTTCTTCTCCTCCCCCTTCCCTTTTCCCTTCATTCTTCTTCCCTCTGCAGGGTGAGGCACCTCCTCCCAAACTGCAGCTTAGGGTATAGCAATGGTTCCCCCCTCTCTTTTCCATGCCCTTTATTCGAAGTGAATTCCAGGATGAAAAAGACCTGCACGGCATCGAGCACAGGGTTAGAACCAATCACTGCTCAAACCGGTCCCTGCTCCAAGCCTTCAGTGGGTCCCTCTGCCTCTGGCTCCACTACAAGCTCCCCCGAGCTGGCCTGAGCTGGCCCCTGCTGCCCTCTCTGGGAGCACTGCTCACTATCCCCCTGGCCAACTCCCTGGAAGCATCCTGTGTGCTCTCTTTCAGCTTCAAGGATTTGTATGCAAAATTCTCTTACCCAGAAAAGCCCTTCCACTTTTCCTTGTCTAAGTCCTATCGGCCTGCCCTCACATCCCAATTTCAATGCTCCTTCCTCCAGGAAGTCTTCCCCAGTTCCCAGAGCTAGACAGGGTGCCCTTCCTCTGGGTTTTCATGACACATGACCCCCTGCTGGGGACACTCAGCCCCGCACCACCCGCATGCAGCACAGTGCCTGGCTCATTGTGGGTCCTCAACGATATCCCTGAGGACTTGAAGGAAGACACAGGGGTGGGGACAGGTGGTCAGCTGGGCCCTGGAATGATGGTCTTGGTGGAGGAAGGAGCCTCAGATACATCTGCCCACTCTTCAGAGTTAGTACTCATGCTTCTGCAGCTAACAGAATAGCCAAAAGAGGTCATTTCCCACAGAAAAGCTAGAAAAACTGATCATAAAGCATGCTCTGAGCAATAAAGATGTAGATATAAATATAATTTTTGCAATATGGCTCAATAGATGGCAGCTTTCATTACATGGCAAATGCTGGGTGAGGCAATAGTGCCCTTCTCTCCATATCTCTTCATCTGCCCATAGCACCTCTAGGAAGTTGGGTCATCAATATTCAGCTCTGACCCCACCCCTTGCACTCATCACCCAGGAAGCAATCCCAAAAGGTAACCCTGAGAGTCCAGTCAACAGGCCTACAACAGGAAGTCCAATATTCCTTACTCACCTAGAGACTCAGTTCCCAGTTTTCATTTCTCTAATGGAGTGATCAGGATTTGAGTAGCTGGGCTGGGTCATAGCTACCTGAGAGAGCTGTAGGTAAGGCTTGACTTGGACCGACCAAGGGAAGGACTGGGAATAGGTGTCCCCTCCGTATTGACAGTTTCGGGTGCCCCTAGAACTCTCCTTCACATCCAATTGGTGACAAGAGAATCTGGCATGGACCAAGTGATTCCATTCTACTAGCATTTATTAAGTACCTACTCTAATCATGCACAGACATGAACAGGGTTCAAAGACACAATCCTGGCCCTCACTTTCCTATTCCTACCCATGGGTTAGGAGTGCCTCTGAGTTCTCATCCTCCCCTATCATCACCCATCTATTCTAGGGGCTGTGACCTGTTTTTAAGGCTAATATGTAATAATGACTTCAAATAATTTAGAATTATCCAGGTGGCCTAACAAATATTTAGAAATAGCATCTCTTGAATTGTTACCAATATGAGAGAGATCCCAAGTTACGTAAGGTAATAATTTGTTAAGAAAGTGAAAGTGAAGTAAAAGTATTATTCGCTCAGTCATGTCCAGCTCTTTGCAATGTCATGGACTATAAGCCCACCAGGCTCCTCTGTCCATGGAATTCTCTAGGCAAGAATACTAGAGGGGGTAGCCATTCCCTTCTCCAAGGGATCTCCCTGACCCAGGGATTAAAGCAGGGTCTCCTCCATTACAGGCAGATTCTTTACCATCTGAGCCACCATAATATGCTAAAAGAATGGCAAATTCACTGTCTTTTAGAAGAAATGAGAATACGTTAACCTTGGTGTTTCTCAGTCCCAGAATTTAAGTGTTCAACAAATAAATATTAAATAAATGGGTGGATGGATGGATGAACAAGCCAACTTATGAAACAAGGTAGAACTTCTGGTTCAGTTTTTACAGATGAAACCATGAGAGTTAAGTAACGTGCCCTCCTAACCACAGAGCAGGGAGCTGGCTGTATTCCAAGCCCATGGATAGAAGTCTTAAATGGACACATGGGGCTCTAGTCCTCAAGTCACATGTGGAGCTTCAGCTCTGGCTCCAGGACATTTGCCTGATTATACTGCTCCCTGAGCCCATGCCCCATGGCTTCAAGGGGACTGAAGAAACACCCAAGCACAGAGCTGCAGAGCCTGTGACGTGGTGAGGTCACTGACAGCATAAGGAAATGACTGTTGACAAAGGAACTTGGAGCCAGAAAATGTGGGCTCAAGTCCAGCTCTAGCACCTCCTAGCAAATCACGTACTCTTTCTGAACCTTGGTTGCTTCATCTATAAAATGGGGATGACAAGATCCCATTTGGGGGATTATGAGGGTTCTATGGATAATGTACATAAATTATCTCTGAACCATGAACTGCCTCAGCTTACAGACCTAAGAATTCTGAAACTTAGCAGGTCTGGGGTTCAGGCAAAAGGCAGTGGCCCAGGCCCCCCAAACCCCATCTCTGAACAAAGGACATTGATGGAAGGTCCTTGGTTGAGCCAGCTGTCTAGCACCTCAGCTCCCTCCCTGCCTCCCATCACACACTGAGAGCCGAGAAGCTGGACAGTCTCAGCCGAGGTGGCGCCCCACTCCAGCAGTGTCGCTCCTCCTCTGCACAGGAGGTGGATGCAGGTGACACCTGGCGCTGAGATGAGAAGTCAGAGCGGCCAGCACGGGCTGCTCACGGGACAGGTGTCAGGCAGCCTGGAGAAGGGACTGCACCAGTAGGGGCGACACACCAGCCCCGGGTCAAAGGACACTGTCCAACTCTGGATCTGCTGTCAGGCTGCTGGTGGTCCTGGGCTGAGCACTCACCCGCCTCTGACTACTGGATGACTCCAATCTCAAATCTGATCTACCTACTTCTCTGGGCTGGTATGACAACATACTCACTGTAGCTAAGACCCCAAGAGTTGTAGGTGCCCCGTGGTTTTACTCACCACCAAAAGAGACGAATGCTGTCAATTAAACTATATCATGCCATTATTGTAAGACACAGGCTATATATCTTAGACATGCACCAGCAGGAGAAAAATGCATTTTAGAAGCAATGTGACAAGGTAGATGAAAGCACTGTCTGAACAAAAGACAAAATTTGATTATCCATTCCCACGGGATCTCAAGAGTGCCATGCCCCTTCCCTGGAAAGAAAGAAAGAGTAGGTTCAGGAAGAACAGGGGCAAAGTCCTATTGCTTCAGATGGACGGCAGTGGCCTTTCAGCAAAGTTTGAGGGGCTGCTAACAATGGCAGATATCGGGGCTGGTGGGAGAGAAAGCAGAGAGGATAAGTGGCTTGGCCAAGGGCTCAGCACCCATGCCCACTCGTGTGCACCCCACACAAGGGGACACAGAGGGCCTTACTGGTTACACTGATGAAGGATTCTGTTGACCTCTACAAATCTGCCCCTTCAGTCATGTGGCAACCCTCATTTGAAGGCCAAGCTTATGGCTCCCACCAGCTTCTCTTGGCCTTCAATGCCAGTTCCTACATCTTCCCTCACACATCCTACTTCCTAGGCCCCACCGCAGCAAGGCAGATTCTCTTCCAGAAGAACTTCAACCTGTCACAACGGCTCTTAAAATGTGACACCCAAAAGATGTGCACTGGAGCACCTTTAATAATTATTCATAACAGCCAAACCCAAAAAGCAACCTAAGTCTCAGATAATTGCAAAAATGGATACAGAAGCTGAGTACATCTACTTCATAAACTGCTGATCAGTCTTTACCGCTTTTTACCAAAATATGGAGTAACATGTACTATGCCCATAATATACCGAGAAAATGTAGCAAAATTACAAGCATTGAAAAGAGAGCTTGCTAAGCATTAAAAAGGCCGGAAGGAAATGCCACAAAATAATCAGGAATTTTTCTTAGTCAGTGACTTTCTTTCTTTTTTTCTGTATTTTCCAAATTTTCCTTATTGAACATAGAATAGTTTGAAATGAAAATAAATGGACTAGATAAGAAATTTCAAATGGACTCTGACACATATAAGACTTAGTGAGAGACTAAGAAGTCACATAATTTTAACGTTTAACCCACACATTACAGTAGTCTTCTTTTAAACAGATCATATTTCTAAAATGACTCAGACTCATCTAAGGCCTTTTACTGTATAGATCTTCCATGACTTACGAGGAGGTTCAGTTCAGTTCAGTTCAGTCACTCAGTCGTGTCCGACTCTTTGCAACCCCATGAATCGCACACGCCAGGCCTCCCTGTTCATCACTATCTCCCGGAGTTCACTCAGACTCACGTCCATCGAGTCAGTGATGCCATCCAGCCATCTCATCCTCGGTCGTCCCCTTCTCCTCCTGCCCCCAATCCCTCCCAGTATCAGAGTCTTTTCCAATGAGTCACCTCTTCGCATGAGGTGGCCAAAGTATTGGAGTTTCAGCTTTAGCATCATTCCTTCCAAAGAAATCCCAGGGTGATCTCCTTCAGAATGGACTAGTTGGATCTCCTTGCAGTCCAAGGGACTCTCAAGAGTCTTCTCCAACACCACAGTTCAAAAGCATCAATTCTTCGGCGCTCAGCCTTCTTCACAGTCCAACTCTCACATCCATACATGACCACAGGAAAAACCATAGCCTTGACTAGAAGGACCTTAGTCGGCAAAGTAATGTCTCTGCTTTTGAATATACTATCTAGGTTGGTCATAACTTTTCTTCCAAGGAGTAAGGGTCTTCTGATTTCATGTTACACCCCAATAAACCCACCATAAGCTGAAAACACATTTAATACACCTAACCTAATGAACAATGGAAACAGTGAGAGACTTTATTTTCTTGAGCTCCAAAATCACAGCAGACAGTGACTGCAGCATGAAATTAAAAGATGCTTGTTCCTTGGAAGAAAAGCTATAACCAACCTAGAGAGCATATTATAAAGCAGAGGCATTACTTTGCCAACAAAGGTCTATCTAGTCAAAGCTATGGTTTTTCCAGTGGTCATGTATGGATGTGAGAGTTGGACTATAAAGAAAGCTGAGCACCAAAGAATTGATGCTTTTGAATTGTGGTGTTGAAGAAGACTCTTGAGAGTCCCTTGGACTCCAAGGAGATCAAACCAGTCAATTCCAAAGGAAATCAGTCCTGAATATTCATTGGAAGCACTGATGCTGAAGCTGAAGCTCCAATACTTTGGCCACCTGACGTAAAGAACTGACTCTCTGGAAAAGACCCTGATGCTGAGAAAGATTGAAGGCAGGAGGAGAAGGGGAGGACAGAAGATGAGATGGTTGGATAGCATCACTGACTCCATGGACATGAGTTTGAGCAAGCTCCAGGGGTTGGTGATAGACAGGGAGGCCTGGCGTGTTGCAGCCCATGGGGTCGCAAAGAGTCGGACACGACTGGGCGACTGAACTGACTGACTGACTGACCCTAATGAACATCATAGCTGAGCCTAGTTACCTAGTAGGCTGAGCCTCATCATAGCTGAGCCACGTTACAGGCAACTTGCATCAGACTACAGGTAACACTTGCATTAGACTACACTTAGGTAAAATCATGTAACACAAGCTAATTTTTTAATTAAGTGTTGACTATCTCATGCAATTTATTGAATACTATACTGAAAGTAAAAAACACAGCAATAGCCCTCATGATCTCAGGGCTGACTGGGAGCTGTATCTGCCACTGCTCAGCATCACAAGACAGTACCATATTGCCTATGGAAAACATCAAAATTCAAAGTTCAATTGCTACTAAAAGAGTATTGCTTTTGCATCATCAGAAACTAAAAAAAATTGTAAGATAAATCATCATAAGTTGGGGACTGTTTATATAGTATATATTATTTTAGGGACATTTAAATCATCCCCAAGCTATTAATATTAGCAAAAAGTCAAAAGATAACAATTGTTGGTAAGGATATGGAGAAAAAAGAATTCTTGTGCCTTGTTGGTGGAAATGTAAATTGGCCCAGTCACTGTAGAAAATAGTACGGAAATTCCTCAGAAGAATTAAAAATAGAGCTACCATAAAATCCAGTAATTTCACTTCTGGGTATTGTATCCAAAGAAAATGAAATAGACATTTTATGTTCAAAGAAAATGAAATCATTACCTCAAACAGATGTCTACAGTCCCATGTGCATTGCAGTATTATTCGCAATAATAGATATGGACACAACCTAAATTTCCACCAATGAATGAATGGATAAAGAAACTGTGATACAGATATACATGCACACACACACACACACACACAAGAACATTATTCAGTCTGTAAAAAGGAAATCCTGCCATTTGCAACAACATGGATGAACCTAAAGGACACTATGCAAATAAAGACAAATGTTGCGCGATCTCAGTTATATTGATTATACTAATTTTTTAGAAGTGGAAGTCATAGTAACAGTGGAAGGAAAGGTGGTTATGAGGGACTAGGGGTAGGGGAAGGGGGAAGATATTGATCAAAGGGTAAAAATTTTCAGCTACAGATGTATACATTCTGCAGACCTAGTATTCACCATGGTAAATGATAATGCATATATTATTATACTATTACTATATTATCATATAGTAAATAATCATGTATAACATACTTGAAATTTGCTAAAAGTGTAGTTTTCCAGTGTTCTAACCACCATAAATAAAACTATGTGAGGTGATGGATATGTTAATCAGTTTGATTGCAGTAATCATTTTACAATGTATCAAATCATCACACTGTATACCTTAAATATAGACAATTTTCATTTGTCAATCACAGTTTAATTAAGTGGGGATAAAACCCACAAGACATCACCCAGGTGTACTACAGTCTATACTGTGTACTTCTGAAACACAACGCAGAAGCTGTATCTTTACACACTAAACCACACTTTAAATGCAGTAGTAGCATTTTCTTTTAGAAAAATAACCTTCAGAAGATCCTTTTGTAAGGCAACAGATGTTTTTAAACATAAAGAGTCATCTCTACTACTTATCTGTTCCCTATACTAAGGGGTTTAATGCTTACTAGTTTCTATTTATACATTCTAGTCTATTACACCTTCAACTTTTCCCCTTTCACTTAATCATAGTTGACATGAAGGTTAAACGTATGACAATTATGTCTGTTGCACAAGACAATGAAAAGGTGCAAGTGTTTCTAAACGCTCACTCTTGTCAGATTTTACCTGCCCGAACTCCTCTGGAAAAAAAAAAGAAAAAGGTCTTCTTTGCTCCCCTCTGCCTTTAGTCAACAGTAACGGTAGCTCATCTCTCCCTGCTCCTCACTTTTCCACCCAGCTCTTAATTTGTCCTCACAGGTTTCAATTTCTGGGCAGCGGGTAAAGGAATTTCCATGCTACACCTTTTGCTGCCACAGCCACAGAGGACCCACGGGCTGCCCCCTCGCCTGCAGATACCAAGAGCAGCCTGATGCAGAGACACACGAGAAGCCACAAAAGCCTGAGCAGGCATGCTCACCATCACCACTCCCAAGGCCCACCACATATGCTCACAACAGCACCGGACTGGCCCCAGGAGAGGTACACTGCATTCATTCTCAAAAGCAGAATTATCAAATATTTAAATAAAAGTACTGCCCTCACGTATACCACCTGTAGCACAACGTAGTGTTACTGCGTCAATTTCTAAAGGGACGTGTGATCAAACATTTTCACATGATTCAGTTTTACAGCTTCTCATATTATAAATATGCATAAATCTATAAATAAATAAATCTGTAAATCATTTTTTAAAAATCCTCTGTTGTCAAGACACGAGTCCCAAGTATCATTTCAGAGAACATACTTAAAAGAGTCTTTCCCAACCTCCTAAGGAAAACTGCACCTGATAGCATCCTTGGGCCCATTACAGGGGTTTTCCCTCGTGCCAGGGCAAGCTGCTTGCTTTAGTGAAAAGACTCATTTGGAAACACGTGTTCAGCACTAGTGGAGCATAGAATGGGAAACCAGAAGCAGTAGCAGCCAGACCTTGGGTCCACAGCCTCTGTCTAATGCCATGTGCATCTCCAGAACACTTGCACTCCCCTGCAGCTGGCTCAGCACCATGGGAATCTTATCCTTGAACATCTTCCTCCTCCTCTCCTCCACAGAATTGTCTCCCCCCAACTCCCTGGCTTCTTGCACCAGCCACTTCATGACCCCACAGGCGCCTCCACGTACAAAGAAGAGATGGGAAGCGGACTCACCCACTGAGGACCACGATGAAGTCCATGACATTCCAGCCATTGCGGAGGTATGAGCCCTTATGGAAGATGAACCCCAGGGCCACAATTTTGATCCCAGCTTCAAAGCAAAAGATCCCAATGAAATAGGGTTCTGTCTTCTCCTGCGGGATGAAGAACAGAGGCGTTGGTAAGAGGAGGACTGCTTCAACCAAGGCACCCTCCGCCTAGCTAGCCCTCTGCTCTGACTTTTCCTGTCTCGTACAGGACACTAGGATGCCTGCGCTGAGCGGCCCCGTGTACAGCTGGGAAGTGAGGGTGCTGCAGGACTCACAGAGTGCACAAGAGCAAGGGAAGCCAGCTGCAGAAGTGGGTGGATGTGGGGCTCACACCCAGGACCAGCTGTCTTCCCAAGGCAAAGACTGATGGTGCTGGCTTGGCCTTGAAGGGGCTGGCATTCCCACAGATGGTCATCACTTATGCTGGAAGTTTAAGAGTCCTTTCTCATCCATGGGTAATCAGACTGGAGCCACTTACCCATTTGTTTGGATTTTTTAAGCATTTTGTTTGTTCTCTTTGGGGCGGGGGGTACTTTAGACACGTGGGTAATTTCTTTACAGAGAACATGGACAAACATTTAGGAAGTTCAGAACCTTGAAGGCACATAGGCTTTGAGCATCCTCCATCCTCTCTCCTTTACTCTCCCTTTTTCCTCTCATTCTCAAAGTCCCCCAGGAAGAAGAGAGAAGAAAGTGGATCCTGGGCCTTTCCTTTCTTCTTGCCTGGCTGCCATGTGCTGTAGACACAGAACTTCCTGGGAGCAGGAATTTAAAAGGTCAGTCCTCTTTATGAATCCCAGTGGGACTTGTCACCAACCTGCTCCTCAGCAAAGAACAAATTCACAGAAGTGTAGAGTAGGAAAAGAGAGAAGGGGGCCAGGTGATGAAGCAAAGGAGAAGGAAACCAGGGAAGAAGAGGAACAGGGGGAAAGAAAGATGAGAAGGAGAGAGGCACCTACCAGTCTGCGGGACATTGGGGTCTTGTCATCCTCAGGAAGATGTTGCTCCAGGGCCAAGACGATGCAATTGGCAATGATGGTGGCCAAGATCATGTACTCAAACGGCGTGGGAAAGGAGGAGTTAAGAAACAGAATCACCAAAGAGAGAAGGATAGCCTCCAAGATGGCTATGTACATCCATACACAAACTTTATCAACCCACATCATGTCTGTGCAGTCAGCATGATTGACAGGAGCAGACAGGCAGGCAGAACAGTGGCTGGTCCTTAGCACACGGAACTAGAACCGTTTCTGATTAGACTCTGAAGACAAAGCATTTTCTCAAGGAAAGGAAGAATGCAGTCAGTAAATAATGTATTAGACATATGGTAGACATTCCAGATTCTTAGTGAATTCAGTGACATATCCGGGAATTAGCCAGGACTGAAAAAGGAAGTGGGACAAAGAGAGGAAGAAATAATGATGCTGTTGCAGGCTCCATGTTCTTCTCTATCTTCAAACCACTGATGCTCCAGCAAGGATCCAGCTGCGGCTGTTTGTGGCTGTCTCTGGGAATCACATCTGGAGTGCCCTTCTCTTGAAGCTCTGCTCAACTGAATAGAAGAAGGGCCCTTAGAAAAGGAGCCACTCTCTCCATGAGCTCCCTTTTATTTTGATATCCAGTTCAGGATAATATTTAATTAGTCCAGGAGAAACTAGCTTTGTCCCATTTTATTTTCTCCTAAGCTTCTACATCTAAAGAAATCAGAGATACATATCATGAGCTTGCAGCCAGGGCACCGAAGTCAGGGCCTCTAGGAACCAAACTACAAACGAGAGGATAATGAATTCAGGCTTTGTTTTCTGTTGCATTTTTCTGAAGAGAGGTGAGTGGGCTCCCTGCGACTTTTTGAAAAACAGGACTGTGATTCCAGTGCCAGCATCCTGGCTCCCACAGAAAGGTTGTGCTGTAAAACCAGGGGGAGGCGGGAGTGGGGAACTTGTAGAAAAAAGGAGAGGGAATCGCCAGCTCCAGAGTCATTCTGCACATGGGATTTCATTCTATAACTACGGTTGCGACAAAGAGCAGTGAGCTGCTGCCGCTGGTCTTGCTGAGCAACCTGTGATCTGGCAGCATCTGGAATCCAGGTGGGAGCAACAGGTAGAAAGTACAGTGAAGTGGAGGAAGGGGAAGGATCTTATCTCCCCCCACCCCCATTCAGGCTGGCTGTGCAGGACGTAGGGCCCAGAGCCCTCCCTAGGTGGCACAGGAGGAGGACAAACCATAAACATCTCCCCCCTGATGCCTCGCCATCCCCACCAGGTTATATGTGGCCCTGAACATCAATGGTCAAAGGGCACTTACACATCCCTGACAGACGGAGGGGAGGGGGGTCCGTGCAGGATGCAACTCGACCGCCAGTTGCTCTGGTCCTGATGCTAGAATGGTAGGTTGCAGGGGGTGAGATGGCTGGCTTGCATCCGAGCCTCTGGAGCTTTTCATTTAGCAGCACCTCCTCCCTGCCCCCATCCATCCCTGAGTCACAGCCCCAGCAGCTGGCTGTCTTCCTTTCCCACACATCCAACACTCGCCCAGGACTCATACCCTCAGGACAGTTCTGCCAGCCTCTGCTGTCCTGCAGGGCAAAACAGCCAGATCTGAAAACAAGATGGGGCTCAGAGAACCTCAGAGCCAGCCTCCTGCCTCCACACCCCACTGTGCTCACTGAAACCCACTCAGTCAGAGGGGAGCCTCACCGTACCACCCGGAAAGCCCCCAAGGCATCTCGCCATCCCTTCTGCTGCGGTCTCTCTGGGTACCAAGCTAGGCCCCTGAGAGCCAAACACTAGCAAACACACCTCAGAGATGCTCATCTCACTTAACGTGCCTACTTTCTTGTGACGCGTTCCCCCACACAGCTAGTCCGCAGACAAACTGAATTCCCATAGTTTCATCTTTACTTCTGCACCATAATTTAACCCCAGAGTGCCCCGGACACGAATTCATCCTGAGGTCAGGGTGCTCTACAAGGCCTAAAAGAATACCCCTCTCAAGGATGTGTGTATTTGATATTTTCAAAATTTTAAGCCAAAGGATCACTGCTCTGACGGGGCCCTTAGACATCAGACTGCAGGCAGAGGGTTTGGGTTGGGAGGATGTAGAAACAACGTCTTCTCAGAACCTACAAATTACCAAACTCTCACTTTTAGATTCTAGCCTCCTAGGCCTGAGTGGTGCCATTTATTGAGCCCTAATGAATTCTCAGCCATCCAGATACCTGGCCAGTCACAGGAAGTCTGACTTGTCAGCCTCTCTCCTGCTGTGAGCGTCCTGTATGATGATGGCCACACCTTGCCGAGGAGGCTAGCCCTGTGTCTACCACAAGGCTGATCTGTCTGCACCCCAACACTGTGGGCTAGGTGAGCTTACTGGTCTTAACAGGGAGTTCTGCGCTTCGGTTATCCGGCCGGGACACAGAGGTGTGAAGTGGGTGTGAGGATGGGTGGCAGAGGAGGTCCAGAAGCCCAAGAGGACTAGGTAAAAGAAAGAAGGGGGCCAGAGAAATCTTAGGAGGGAAGAACAGGAGAGAACACCCAATCCTACCCAGGCCCCAGCCACTCCCCCTTGTAGCTCTTCCCTTCAACCTCCTGTCTGCTTCTCCTTCTGAAGAAAGTACAAAGAATGGGCCCTCACATCTCAGGGCTTCTGCTTCCTTCTGCAATGGGTTTTCTCCTCGTTTCTTGGTCATATATCAAGATCAAGGTGAAACAGCACCTGGCCTGTGAAGGTTTCTCCCTGTGCCTCCCCAGCTTTCTGCAGGGTGCAATTTCACCATCACATTGATCTCCCCAAAGAAACTCTACCTGGAAAGCAGGGGCGGGGTTTGTTCACGTCTCCACTGGTGGGGCTCAGCAGAGCTCCAGACACAGGGAAAAAGCTCACTCAGTGTTAAGCGCAGGCTGAATGAAAGGGAGGCGTCTCAGTCTGTGAGCTGCAGCTCCGCTGAGGAGCCATCATAGTGACCGGGCTGTAGTCACTCCCGCTGGCTTGGACCCCCCTGAGCTGACTCGCTCCCGGTCTTCCCGAAACAGAACTTCAGGCCCTTAGCAAGGGCTCTGATGTACCTCCCAGGGGAAGAGCCTGGGCTGCAAGGAAGGGCCCACAGGGCACAAGCATGCACCTCACAGGCTAGACAAAGATGTGCTCAGAAAGGTCAAAGGCAACTCCGCGTTGCCAAGGCCTCAAAGAGCAATGCCCGTCATGAAACAGAACAGGCTTCCCTGTCCTTTACCATCTCCCAGAGTTTGTTCAAACTCTTGTCCCTTGAGTCGATGATGCCATCCAACCACCTTATTCTCTGTCATTCCCTTCTCCTCCTGTCTTCAATCTTTCCCAGCATCAGAGTATTTTTCAATGAGTCAGCTCTTCACATCAGGTAGCCAAAGTATTGGAGATTCAGCATCAGTCCTTCCAATGAGTATTCAGGGTTGATTTCCTTTCAGATTGACTGGTTTGATCTCCTTGCTGTCAAAGGGACTTTCAAGAGTTTTCTCTAGCACCTCAGTTTGAAAGCATCAACTCTTCAGCGCTCTCTATGGTCCAACTCTTATATCCATACATGACTACTGGAAAAACCATAGCTTTGACTATACGGACCTTTGTCGGGCAAGTGATGTACACATATTAACTCTTCAAAAAAAGAAACCAGCATGCATAGAAGATCCCTTTAATGAAAAAAAGATTTTATAAGAGCAAAGGAAAAAAATCTGTCTTGTTAGAAGGATAATGAGTTTTCTTGGGGTAGTAGGATTACTTCTTTGCTCCTTAATGCATTGTGTTATAATGAGCATGTATTTATATACAGCTGTGAAATCAATTAAAGCTATATTTATTCTGAGACAAACAAGTAAACAAACCAACATAAAAACCCATACCAACCTGAGGGTCATGAAAATTATTAGCTCAAGATTTCTGAGAGGATCAAATACAGGAGAACAAAGAGACTGGACCAAATGAGGAAATGGCCATGGAAGTTCTTTGAAACCTGCAAAGCGGCCTCCTCTGCATCTGTCTCGCTGTCTGCTTGCTAAGGGCCTCATTTTATAAACTTTCTTAGCAAGCTCCCCGAACACCCCTTCACTCCTTTCTCCCTCTGAGCCCGTTAATGAGGACCTGTGTCACTCCAACTCTCCCTTCCCCGTCTCACAGCTTCAAGACAATCATTAGGGAAATGATAAAAATAGGTTTCCTTATTGATTTATCTCCGTTACCCAATGCTCCTTCCTTTGAATGGTTGACTTGTTTCCTTAGCAACACAGCTAATTCAAGCAGCACGACTTGGCCTGCACACCTGCTATTTGTTCATCTCCTTTCCTGAAGCCCAGAGAGCCGGGGCAGCGGACGGGGCGGGAGGTGCCCTCCGGGGTGCCCTCCCAGCGAGCTGCTGGCTACCATGGCGGTGCTGGCTCTGCCCGTCCACAGAGCCCCGGGGGCCGGGCCTGGGAGCTGTCCTCCCTCTGCCCACCCCACAGGGACTGATGTGCAGGTACAGGACTGAGCAGGACTTGGGGCCCATGCAGCAAACCTGGGTGCCCCCAGGGAGACAAGCATCTCTGTACCACCTGGGTGCTGATCCTGGGTCCCTTCTACTCTCAGCAGCCTCATCTCAGAGCTGTGAGGCTGGATCTCTGAAGAGACTGAATGAGCTCAGAGGGGCCGAGGGCCCACCAGAGGCACAGGCAGGCAGATGAAATGCTGTGCTCTCATTCCAACCCCAGGGCTGGTGAAGCACGTGCTTTTGTGGGGAGCAGCCTGTGGGTGCCTAGGCCATTCCTGTAAACTTCTGGGGGAGTCCAAAATAGCATAGTCTCAGGATAGCAGGCCTCAGGACCCATCTTCATCCCTCACCCCAGGACCAAAGCACACTCCCTATGGGCAAGTCTGTCTCCTTTCCTCCTGTCCACCCTCGACTCCTATTTGGGGATGCCCAATTCTAAGAGCTGGAAGGAAGTCAGAAGACGGCCTGGACATCATTACGCACAATCTTCGCTCACAGCTGCAGACACATTCTAACAGGTGGAATGTTGACTCAAAGATAGTCTTGGGGCAGGGTCGCTGCCAAGTCTGTGATTTCTTCAACACCAAAGGGATAGTTTAAAAATGAATGATAGTGAAATCTAGCTATCCAAGACCTTCGGGCTGCCTTTTTAATATGAGAAGAATCAGAATCTCCCTCGTGACCTGGAATGCGATGGAGAGTATGTAGTTTGGCAACGGAAACCAGAGCCACGGTTCTCCACAAAAGTCATTCCAACATGGTACTCAAGTCAGGGAAAATCACCACCACCCATTCCTCCAGAGCCAAAGAAGGACATCGTGAGGATCAAAGTCTAAGATGACAGGGGAATATACACACACTACTATGTATATAAAAGATGACAAATAAGGGCCTACTGCATATATAGCATAGCAAAGTCTGCTCAATATTCTGTAATGACCTATAATGGAAAAGAATGTAAAAAAGAACAGCTACATGTATATGCATAACTGAATCACTTCGTTGTACACCTGAAATGAACACAACATTGTACATCAACTATACTCCAATATGAAATAAATATTTTTTAAAAGAAACCTTTGAAAACGGTAAGGTGCTACACACATGGGCAGTCATTTTTATTCTCCTACTAAATCCATCTTTAAGCATCAGCTGTGGCTTGAAGCTTCGGGGGAAGCATCTGTGAGTGGTCACAGCCGCCAGGAGTGGGCTGGCTGGCTGCAGCCAGGGGCTGACATTGAAGAGACCCACAGCAATAAAGGATTGAAAAGAAAATTATGGTAATGAGTCTCCGGGAAGAGAGCAAAGACATTTGGCCCAGAACCTCCTGGGAATATGGAAAGCATATCCAAACAGCAGTCCCCAGAGGAGGATTTATGAAGCTGATGGCTCTGATGCAATCTTTCCCAGTGATTAGAAGGGACATTCATCACACCCAAGGCCACGGCTAAGAACGGGAGGGGTTGAACCATCACAGAGGTCCGGCTCTGGCTCCTACAGACCCTGATGGAAATGCAGTGAGATAATGCTGGTGAGATCATATCCCCTGCCTGGGCCATGGAGAACGATACATCTGCCCTGGAGGGACCAGAAGTAGGGCAGAGACAGGACCTCATGCCTAAAACCCAGACATGGACAGGGCCACCACCATCGTCTCCACAGACACTGTCTGCACCCCTCCCGAGAGGCCAATATTCTCACAGGAATAGTTGTCTCCCAGCCTTTCCACACATGTTGTGTGTACAGTTCTTCAATACCTCCCAGACTGAAAAGAAAATCCAAACCAGCCCTGGTAGGCCTGGGGCCAGCTCTCCTTCCTGGAAAGATGTTTCACCTTCTCTCCAGATCATGGGATGAAGTAGGAGTGACTATGAGATAAAAAGATGATGAGCCAAGAGGGCTTTCTAACACTCTCCAGCAAGCCTTTGCAGCTCTGCCTGAACTAGGTTCAGAGGTTAGAGGTCAGGTTCAGAGGTCAAAGGCCAGGTTCAGAGGTAAGTCATGGTCCAAGGGAACCTAGGCCTAGAGGCTAACATGTTCCTGGATAGGCTCCTTCTGGACTTCTTTGGACCTGCTTCTGTGGCTGACCCAGCAGGACAGAGGATCCAAAGAAGTCTCATTCAGAAAAGGAAATAAAGAGAGACATTGCACTCTTTGGGGTTCTGAGGGGTTACTGATAAATTTTTCAATTTCCTGAAAGACAATGTTAAGCATCTGAATTTATCAATGTATGAACCACTCTCATATCTGGGGCAAGTCACGCCCTCAACTCCAACCCCAACTCTTTTCTCAGTCCTTATTTTTAGGTTCCCAGTCTCTGTCCCAAACTTATCGATGGGGTGGATGACACAGTCACTGAATGGCAGGAGAGCTAAACCCCAGTGTTTGCTCCTGTGATAGAAGAATCAGTACACAATTCTGACTGCAATTCTGGAAATCCGTCCTGGATCTGTCCTCCCTTTCCCATCCGCATTACAGCAGAAACACACTGCTAACAAGCAGAAAAATGAGGTAGAAGGCTCTGCATACTTTGCATTGTCCCATTTCATTATCTCATCGCTTCCTTATTGGAATTTTTCTCACCACCCAACTTGCCTTAAAAAAAAAAAATCATATTGAAAAACCAAACCCCTTTCTCTTTTTTTTAAAACAAAACAAAAATGTGCCATGTGACTTCCAGCCTTAACATCAGTTTTTTAACTTTGGTTTCCATGGTGGTGGGATGCAACCTACCATCACCATGACAACAGCTGCCTCTGTTCAAATTCACCATCTGACAGGCAGTCCTGAACACACCTCTCTCCCTCTCTCTGTCAAGAAGATGGAAATGCCATTTACACCTACTCCTAAAGACTGAAATCCTAATGAATGAAAGACAAAGGAAGCAATGTTGAGAATATAGCAAAGAGGCAGAGAACCCCCCGAAAGGCTTTCTGTTTGCCCATACAGCCCACTGCTCTCTTAGGGAGGTCAATGGACTCAGTTACTCAAAACAAAAGATCCCCAGCACTAAGCCTGCAATGTTGGCTGTGTAGCTGCACTGAACTTTTCATTGCTTTTAGACCAAATAACTCCCATCTCACTCCCATGTCCCTGCCCTCTATGTAAAATAAAGGAAGTTCACATCATTGCCAACACGGTTAACCAGTGCTCAGTCTCAGCTGAGCCCACTTCCGAAAGGATGGGAAGTGGTGACTCTGTGAAACTCAGCCAGCACCGGCTTCCCTCTCTCTCTTCTCTCACTAACAGACAGCTGGATAAGCCTTAACAAATTCCCTTTTTGTGTGTCACGCTGAATCCTGGACTCAAAACGCTGTCATTCGACATAGAGTTTTGGTGATCAGGAGACAAATGATTGAATGCTACAGAAAAGGGAAGAAAGAAAGGGGAAATATTAAAAGCCTCTGGAAGGAAAACAAAACAGTGGTGGGAAAATTACCTGTTTCAGAAACCAGAATCTGTGTTTTGATGACACTCATGAATTCAAGCCCATCAAGCCTTTCTGGCAGCAACGTGTGTTTTAGGCAAAGAATGTGGGCTGCCATCAGCAACCACACCCAAGACTGTAGCTTAGTCCACATCCCCACTGACTCTGCGGGGCTCAGATGGTACTCTGAATGCAGAAAGAAAAGGAAAAGCCTTCTATGAAAGAGTCCACAGATCATCTCTGGCAGAAGTTTTTGTTTTCCTCGAAAAACCCTGCTATTGCACCCCAACATTCAAAGACACCTATGAGCCTCCAAACCACATGAGAAAATGTTGACAGCACTAAGGATTCTCAGCTTATAAAAGGAAGACTGGAGAAAGACATCATCAGTTCAGTTCAGTCGCTCAGTCATGTCCGACTCTTGCGACCCCATGAATTGCAGCACGCCAGGCCTCCCTGTTCATCACCATCTCCCGGAGTTCACTCAGACTCACATCCATCGAGTCCGTGATGCCATCCAGCCATCTCATCCTCGGTCGTCCCCTTCTCCTCCTGCCCCCAATCCCTCCCAGCATCAGAGTCTTTTCCAATGAGTCAACTCTTCACATGAGGTGGCATAAGTACTGGAGTTTCAGCTTTAGCATCATTCCTTCCAAAGAAATCCCAGGGTTGATCTCCTTCATAATGGACTGGATAGCTCTTATCAAATATCTGAAGGGCTAGCTTGTCAGAGGGGATGCTGAAATTGTCTAAGTTCTTCCGAAGGGCAAGGCTGAAACCACTGGATGGAGTGGCCTCCCAAAGGCAGATCTGGGGCAATTCAGAGAAGTTCCACAAGCAAATGGACTATATTGTTAAGTAATAAACTAATTTTGCAAGAATAAATATTTAAAAACCATCTAACCTAAAGAGAGAAAAACCCTGGTGCGTAGCAAGTGTCAATTTCTGGAGTGTAAACCTGTCTCCATGGCAATCTCAAGCTACCAACTTGACACCCGTGCACACGGAGCTAGGAAGAGATACACACAATTGAAACCCACAAGCTGTGCCCAGCCAGTTCCAGACACCACTCACTGCAAGCTCCACATCCCTAGGAAACCATCAAGGATACTAGAGATGCCTAAATTTGACAGCAGTTGAGCCGGACAACCCTCCTACACACGAGGAGTTAACAAACGGGAAGGAAGAATGTCAATGAATCTTCAGTCACTTGCTCAAGGGCCTCCTGGGTCACCAAGACTCAATCTGCCCCTTAGACTCGAGATGCTCCCCTAGTAGACCTGCCTTCTGGAAGTCTGAAGCATCACCCTTAGCACAGAAGGCTAGGGACCTGTGCAGCCAGATGTGTGCAAGAAGCAGCCACAGGTGAACCATCTGCCAACACCATGAAACAGAAGAATCAATCACCCCATTCTTTCAGGTTGAATTCTGGGAGGCCCCTCCGCTATATCACTGTGGCTATAAGACAACTGAGAGGAAGCAACCAAGACACGTGATTAAAAACATATTTCAAAAAAACAAATCAGGTAAAGGCTCTCCTCTTCTTCTAGATCGTCAGTGGATCTCAGCCTGTCTACACAGCAGAATCACCTGGGAGGCTTTTAAAAATTAAAGATATAGGTATTGCATCTTTAGAAATTCTAATTTGTTTCAGCCACTGTCTGGGCATCAGAATATCCAGAAGGACTCAGGCTGATTTTCACATGCAGTCAGGGAGAAGAACGCTGACTTCCATGGTGAAGGCAGTGACAGCTAAAGGTGCCCTCAAGTCACGTGAGATAACAAATGAGGAAACTAGAATCCCGGGGGCTCCTCAGTAAGACACGAAAAGTGCCTTAGAGTTCCGTTAGCTAATCCAGCACACTCATTTTATAGATGTAGGTACTGAAATCACAGAAGGAGTAAGATTTTTCCAGAGCCAGGACTAGAAACCTCTTTGGATTTCTGAAAAGCTTAGGAACATATTATCAGAGCAATCAGATAAAACTCCCTTGGCTTCCTGGCTTGAATGGAGGCTTCTAAAAGAAAGGGATCTTTTTATTGAGTTTACTTCTCCATCCCTACTTGACTGTTCTCAAGAGCCTCTCTCTTAAGGTTAGGGTCTGGATGGTTTACTCTCTCAGGACCACTGAAGAGTCCAGAAAACACTGTGAGATAAGTACATGCTGGAGGGTCCAATCTCCCATCTACTGAGACGTGATCCTCGTGCTGGGTAGAAGCTCAGTGCCTGTTAATTACTACCATTTCATCACATTCTCGAGCAACATTTTGGGAGAAGGAAATATCAGCTATTGTTCTGAATCACTGCCTCCCATTCTCATAATCCATTCTCATGGATTGCCTCCCAATCCCATTCACAGATTCAACACGATCCATGCTGGTTGGCTTCTCTTGAATTTTCCTTCTCTGTTCCATTCCTCCTTTTTCTTAATTAAGTCCTTTCTTATTAATCATGATCCCCACCTTTGATGCCCCAATCTAGAGAAACACTAAAAATATAAAATGGCAACCCACTCCAGTATCTTTGCCTAGAGAATTCCACGGACAGAGGAGCCTGGTGGGCTACAGTTCATGGGGTTGCAAAAAGTCAGACACGACTGAGCGACTGATACTAACTAAAAACAGGAGGAAAACATCCCAGAAAGAGGACAAGGGGATAGAATGATAATGAGTAGACAAAGACTGAAGAAAGCACAGAAGAAATGTGATGAACGAAGTCCTGAACCGAGTCAAGAGCACTGGATTCCAGCCCGGCCTCAGTCACTTACGGAGAGACCAGCGGCAAGTCACTTACCCTCTCTGACCCTCAGCTTTCTTACAGATAAATGAGGCTTGATGCGAGTTTCTCTTAGGTCCCTGTGACTAATATCCTATTAGTCTGTGGTGCTAATAGCTAACATGATGGGAAGGGAAGTGAGACAGAAAGGAGGAGCCTCCGTTATTACAATGGAGAGAAGCCACCTTTGGAGAAGCTACTGCTGCTGCTGCTGCTAAGTCGCTTCAGTCGTGTCCGACTTTGTGCGACCCCATAGACGGCAGCCCACCAGGCTCCTCAGTCCCTGGGATTCTCCAGGCAAGAACACTGGAGTGGGTTGCCATTTCCTTCTCCAGGAGAAGCTACTAACATCCAACAATAACAACCAAAGCAGAGTCCTGGCACACCTAGGCATGCCTTTCAAGTGTCTACAGTGGAAACACTTCTAAACTTCCAATAACAGAAGCTCCGTGACAATTGGCTAGAAATACCTCCATGAGATAGTTAATGAAAAGTCAGAATCCTCAAAATGGGGGCCTGGGGGCGAACTTAAGGCTGCTTTTGCATAAACCTACCCGAAGCCTTTCCTACACTCTCTCCCGAGATAGTAAAGTCATTCCTGCAGCCCCTCTGTCCCCACAACCCCCCCTTTCCTCAACTAGCCACAAAGCCAGAAGCATTCAGTAAAAGATGAAACTCCAGAAAAAAAGTCATAAAAGTTGCTTCCTCCCGCTATCACTCACACTATGGGTGCCCTGGAAAAGCGAGGGCTGAGAATAGACTTTTTGAGAGCTGGAAAACAGAAAATGGACTTTCTATGCTAATATTAAAAAGAAAAGGAGAATTGGCACTTCCAAATCAAAAGTCCCTGCAGAGTAATGAAGAGAGTCTGACAATGGAGCTTTTGGTGAAGACAGGAGACAAAAATAGCCAAGAGCCCCAATTCCAATTGACGTTTGCATTCCAATGACACAGGGCAAATTGTCACAGACCCATTTCGTGGTGCTGGGGAAGAGATCTTTGCTCTTTTCCCATCCACTGATTCCTTACTCCTCCATTGGTTAAGCCTCATACCCAGCAGGTGCTACTGACGCAAGCAAGCAGTTCACGGTCATCCTAAAAGGATGCTCTGTTAGAGAAGAGTACTTGCTACTCTTCTGGCCTGATCCAAGGCAGTGTAGTACAGTGGAAAGAGAAGAGTCAATGGACATTAGCCCTGTGACCCTGGGCTAATCATCTGTCAGAAGAGACAATAATATCTATTTCCCTCAGGACTGGGTAAAGTGACGGATGTCTCTAACGCACACTGTAGAGTGCTGGCCACACAATAAGTATTTATTAAAACTCCGGGAGTTGGTGATGGACAGGGAGGCCTGGCGTGCTGCAATTCATGGGGTCGCAAAGAGTTGGACACGACTGAGCGACTGAACTGAACTGCACTGAAAGGGTAGTTTCTTCTGAGGGGTTTCCCCAGTGGCTCAGCAGTAAAGAATCCACCTGCAATGCAGGAGATGTGGGTTTAATCCCTGGGCTGGGAAGATCCCCTGGAGAAGGAAATGGCAACTCACTCTAGTATTCTTGCCTGGAAAATCCCATGGACAGAGGAGAGGAGCCTGGTGGGCTACAGTTTATGGGGTCGCAAAGAGTCCGACATGATTTAGCAATTAAAATGATACAATCCTTTCCTCTCAACATTGCCAGGGATGTAAACTGAGGCATGGAAAACTCTCCAGGCCCAGATCATGGTCCCCACAGTGTGCTGGTAAATGACCCAAAAATAAGTACATGAAAATAAAAAGAAATGAAGGTTAAGAGAAGAGAAAGAGATGATACACTTCACAGCGGTTCTGAAGCCAGTCTCCTTCGTGGTGGAAGTGTGGAGAGCTGTCGGACCATTCTCGTTTCCTAGAATCTGTTCCTTCACTTGGCTCCTCTGAGCCTGCCTGCTGATGTTTGTGACATAAGTGGGCTCAGTCTTTCTGAGCCTGTACCTTCAGGGGTGGGAATTTGTTGGTTACTCTCTAATCATCACCAGGGAAAGAGGTTACCCAGAAAAGATGGAACATCCTAATCCATAAAACTCTGAGGGAGGAAGGGCAGACGGCAACCTCAAAAATAAATAAGTACATACATAACAATCTATGAGAAAGGAGAAGTAGGTTGCCAAAATGCCCAGATCCTCTGAATTTACATGGGCCCATATTCCGCAGAACTGCCCCCTCCTGATGTTACCATATCCGCCTACTTGCCCCACCTCCAGACAAGCCCACGCCCTTCAACTGCTCTCGTATCAACAGACCAGGAGAACACATGCATCCTTGTACATCCATATGGCTCAGCTATCTCATAAATACAAACTCTCTTGCAAACACAATCCAAAGTTAGCACAAAGAGGAGGCAGTTCCTTTCACTTTTTTTAAGCCCACTCCCTAATTTCCTTTGAGTCTTCTGCCTGGCTTCCAGACACCCTACATCCAAGTTCTCCATTCACGTTCACATCTGTACCCAGTTCCCGAAGGTAAAATGCCCTCTGGTATCCTGGCTGGATGACCTTCCCCAGGACAAATGGCCATGGGCTTCAAGCCATGTAGGTTCCCCCTCTCTGTCACATCCCTCTTGCCCTTTCAGAAGCTTCCTCCAGAGTTCATGGAATCCAATCCTGACTCCTTTTTCCGACAGAACAAAGATGGAGACCCTAAATACTCAAAAGCTTGAAAAAAGATGAAGAGGAGGCAGCTAAAAAACCCAGAACCCCTGAGAAGAAAACCTGTCCAGAGGCCAAACCAGGGATCTAGGACAGACCCTTCCACATGCCTTCAATCAGGCCACCTGAAACCTGCAACTACCATTTCTGTGCAAAAACAAAACAGAATGCCTTGGTAGTCTTTGCGACCCCATGGGCTATAGCCTGCCAGGGTCCTCTGTCCATGGGATTCTCCAGGCAAGAATAATGGAGTGGGTTGCCATTCATTCTCCAGAGGATCTTCCAGACACAGGGATTAAACCCGGGTCTCCTGCATTGCAGGCAGATTCTTTACGGTCCAAGCTACAGGCAAGTCCCTAATATCTAACATCTTTACAAGGACTTTGCCACATATTAGCTGATGCTAGCCTTACAACAGGCTTGGAAGGGAGTCAAAGCAGGGCAGGTGACCTATACCTCACACCTAAAGACACTGAGGCTCAGCGAGGTTACAAAACCAACATGAGGCCACATAAACATCTGGCAGCGCTCCCTCTGGTTAGAGAGCCAACAAGTCAGGAGAAAGCAAATGGTACTGTTAGAAGGGGAAAACTGAGCTGCAGAAATTTAACGGTGATTCATCTGAAATTAACCAGACACTAACAACTAAGATGTATTCATGGCTTACTATGTGTCAGACATTATTCTTAGGTTTTACACGTGTTATCTCATCTGATCGTCACAAAAATCCTGTAAGATACAGACTGTGGGTAAAATTTCTATTATTGCCATTTTATGATTGAGGATTCTAAACACAGCAAGGTCAAGTAACTCCCCACGGCACACAACTAGAAGTGGTGAAAGTGGCATCAGGACTTAAAGGCCATGCTTTTAACTGACACACTAACGCTTCCAGGCAGAGACTGGTAAATCCTAACCTCTAAGGTGAAGCTTTCCTCAAATGGGCAGTGGACTAGCTGATGTCTAATATCACTTCAACTCCTGTGATTCTAGACTTCAAACCTTCTACTGTCTAGTAAAGAAATAAAATGTTAAGTGAGTCTCTGAAAATAACACCCAGTATGGACCTCGGAGAAAGCAAGATGTTATTTCCTAGCCTAATACAAGTATGGTGATTTAGATGCTAAGTTGTGTCCGATTCTTTGCTACCCCATGGGCTGTAGCCCTCCAGGCTCCTCTGTCCATGGGAATTCCCCAGCAAGAATACTGGAGTGGGTTGCTATGTCCTTCCCCAGGGGATCTTCCTGACCCAGGGATTGAACCCAGAACTCCTGCATTACAGGCGGATTCTTTTCACAGGCATAAAATAGGTATAGAGGTGTGTATGGATTTCAGCAAACCCTATGACAAGGATATGACAAGGATATCTTGCCCAATATCCTTACAGATGAGATAGAGGGCTATCAGCTGGTTAAAGTTCAGAAAACGTGAGAAAAGCTGAACAGTCGATGAACACTGACCAATGTACTGGTGGTAAGCAGAAGGGTCCCAATTCTAACCATATTTCCATCAATTACTTGAATGAAAGGATAAAGCACATGCCCATCCCGTCTGCAGTTGACATAGCGCTCACATTAAGAGTGCTCACTCTCCTGAAAAGGGTCTAGAAACAATGTGTAATGAAAACCACCTAAGCTTTGGATTCACACCACCAGGGTTCAAGTTCACTGGTGATGATGTTGGGCAACTGACTTAATCTTCTTTAGCCTGTTTTCCTATTATAAAATGTGGATAATAACATGTATGGGGTGTGAAGTTCATGGATGCTCAAAGAATGTTAATTCCCTGTCCCCACTTGAAAAGGATCTCTACAGGATGGACTGTTAGACCAAAAGCAAGGAGATAAAATGAAATAAACACAGTCCTGAATTTACATTCAAAAATTAAACTGAATGAGAACAGTATGAGGGAAAATTAACTCTGCCATCAATTCATAGCAAAAGATCCGACATTTTCAGTTGACTACAACCTCAAATCATCAGAACTAGAATGCAATTTCTTCACAAAAAGAAACCTTAAAAAATTATTTTAATTTAAATAAACATGTTTAATGCCAATGTTAATAAGCACTGTTCTATGTCCTGGTAATTTAAAACTTAAAGATAATGAGCTCTCACTTACAGGGATTTAAAACCAATACCAAAACTATAGGGTAAGTACTACAATAAAGTAATAAACCAGGTATGATTTGGAGCCAGGAGGAGAGAATTGGTCTTACTCTGCTGAGAGAAATCAAAGAAGGCTTCCTGGAGGAAATTACCTCAATTCAGTCTTAAAGCCGAGCAGTCAGGGGGAGAGAGAGAAGACATTCTAGGCATAGAGAGCAGCAAGTGCACGAGCACAGAGGCCTGGGAAAGGATGGTCCCTTCAGGCAGCCCATTGACACAGAGGGAGAGAAGGGCATTATAGCAGCTGAGACAGCTTGGTGCCATGTGCAGAGTGGATCACAAGAAGGCCTTTGCACCAAGCTAGGGAAACCTTGTCCAGTTACAAAGCGAACGATGGACAGATCCCAGGTAGCAGCTCAGCCTTTCTGACTCTATGTAGCCTTCCTACCTCTGCTGCCCCATACTGTGGCTACTAGCCGCATGTGGCTATTTAAATGTGAATTAATTCAAATGAAATAACTTGGTCACGACAGCCACATGTCAAGTGCTCAGAAGCCACATGCGGCTAGCAGGTACAGCATTAGACTGCACAGATAAAACATAACCATCATCACAGAAAGTTCTAGCCAACAGCACTGCTCAACGCTATAGTACTGTGTTCACAGCACAAGTGAATGAGAAGATTTGGGTCTGTGTTGCTTTATAGAACAGAAAAGGAGGGAAAAATAACTAACAGGTGGAAACTATAAGGAAGAGTATTTCGACTTGCTATCCTTTAAGTTTTCTAATAACGGGAGAGCACTCTACCCTGGAAGCCTGACAGTCATCTGTCAGAGTCCCTACACTACCCTAGTGCTCACCGGTTAGAATGCGCACGTTTCATCATGGCAGCGTGCTGATGCACTCGCACCAACATAGATCTGTAGTTCTTCCCTGTGGAGTTCCCGTCATACTTGTATCTATAGGCTACGATGGCCCAGGATCCCAACATCCCAGAATGTGGAAATTTTCTAGCATAGTCAGCATTTTAAAATTGTGATTCACGGACCATCCCCCCACTCCCAAATGAAATGTAAGCAAAACTGTATTACATTTTGGAAATAAGGGGCCACAGGGTCACTTAAAATCCAATAGGATTTGTGATTTCAAGACAGAAAGCAAGAAAATGCTGTACCAGAGGGATATAACTGTCCCCATACTCCAGGAACAATCATCTAGATGTCCTCAAGACAGTCATTCTGGTCAATCTAAAGTTCCAACTAAGTTCCAATCTAAGTTCCAACTCTAAAGTTCCATAGCCTTAAGCATCTAAAGATCATCACACTGTAATAAGTAGTTTCAGGGCCAAACATCCTCTGATCTTGATCAAGCAGAAAGGAAACAAGAATATAACAGAGCACAGAACAGTCCAAGGTACAAAATTTAGGTGAGTCAGTCCACTTGGGAAAAGTATCACCTGCCAACTTCTTGTGCTGTGCTAAGTCGCTTCAGTCATGTGTGACTCTTTGCTACACTATGGACTATAGCCCACCAGGGTCCTCTGTCCTTAGGATTATCCTGGCAAGAATACTGAAATGGGTTGCCATGCCCTCCTCCAGGGGATCTTCCCGACCCAGGGATCGAACCCTCGTCTCTCGGGTCTCCTGCACTGGCAGGCGGGTTCTTGACCACTAGTGCCACCTCTTGCTGAGATGCTTATTAGAGACTCTCTTGGAAATTTGGGGGGTTCATTTTCAATGTAAGCCCACAGAACCAAGCACACCCAGTTAGATGCAATGCCAGCTTGTCAGCTGGAAAACTAGCCCAGTAAATCTAAAGCCTGCTGAGACAACAATCCATTTAAAAAATAATGACTTTGTTCTAACCACCATCTGACATCACGACTATTGTACGAGGATCTATCTCTAGGTCCCATAGCATTGTTAGAATAAAAAGGACTCATTTTTAGAACAATGCCAAAATTCCTCTGTTATCCGGTATAACTGGAGAAGAAGGTTATAATTTAATGGGAAAAAAAAAGTGATAATGAGCCGCTTTATATAATCAATATGGATTATATATTTGCAAAAGCTCCAAATACAATAAAGTACACACACCATTCAAACCATGTTGAACATAATGTAATGAATGCTTTGTTGATCATATTCAGAAAGCACCACAGCATTCTGTGGTACCTAGGGACCATCAGTACAAATCTCAATTGTTATTAAACCATAGATCTCTAGGTGCCAATTAATAAAGAGTTCTGTACAAGCAAATGCCAGATAACAACAGACACAGTGTACTTTTTGCACAGCCTGTGGTGAATGTTACAGAAACTAGAGCGACCCTGACCAACCTTCTGAATTAGGTAAAGCTACTTTTTACAACCTCCAACTTCCCATGTAATGACCCTCCAATCCCCTGCCAGCTATCCAGTGCCCTGACCACCTCCTACCATCCTCCTCTTCCCCTACTCAGGCTACACCGGGTCCTATAGGACCTGGTCAGTGCAACAGTAGACACTAATAGGCACTTCAGTTATGCTTGTGTTTAATCATCAGTAACTGATGAATTCGATCATTCAACAACAGATTATGGAATGCTCACTGAGTGCCAACATTGTGCTAGGTGCTGGAATTAAATAGGACATGTCCTTTGCCTGTTCTCAGAAGAGACTGCTCTCAATCCTAAGCCCAGAAAGAAGAAGGACCGACTAAGTTGATAATATCATACACTAGCTTACTATGTCCCTGCTCCCAAGATCATCTGCATTTTGGCAAAGAAAGGCTCAAAGACTCATGACCCGAACCCAAAAGAACCCCTGTTAACAACAAGGCTTCACGCTGTTACATGAGACAGAGATTTTCGATGAGTGATTTGTAAGACTTATCTTCTCTAAAGGCATCGCCAGGCACAGCAGTTGTTCTCAAAGTACGGTTCCAAGGCCAGCAGTATCAGTTGTTACCTGAAAACTTGTTGACAAATGCAAATGTTTAGTTTCTGGAGGGAATCAGAAACTTCAGGACTGAGATCCAGTCATCTGTATTTTAACAAGCCCTTCAGGAAATTCTGAGACACAATGAAGTTTGAAGACCAATGGTAGAGATGAAATTGACAGACTGCATACGTATGACTTCCACACAAAGAGGCTAAATGAGGAATTAGCCTTGATGCTGATAGAAATCACCTGCTGAAAAGAAATATCCCTGATGGAGCTGGAGTGAGACAGTTTCCAATAGCACACAGCTGGAAATGGCCAGGACGTCAATGACTGACTGCTGAAAATCCATTTCATGCTTTTTGACTCTGACCAGCCCCATGAGACAATGGTGTGGAAACTGACAAAGAGGCACAGAAAGGTTGAAACACTTCAAACCTAAAACTGAGCTGAAGGCTGGAAAAGACTTGAGGGCAGCAACTTCCTCCTCTAGCTGGTTTGCAGAGGCTTTTCTCTGGGTCCCAGAGGCCACTAAGAGCCCCTTGTGTCTTGGCTACGGAAATGACACCTGAGTCTAATCACTGATAAACTTCATCAACCGCAGCACTTCTCCCCTCTAACCTGTTACCTACTGTTTGGTCACACCTTTTTCATCTCCCCCAAATGGGAGGAGGAAAAAAAAAAGTGACATCCCACCCAACTGCCACTGTCTGGCTTTATTGACATAAGCCTTCAGAAAGCCAGTGCATACATCTGAGACAGGCTTTCCAAATTCTCCAGCGATCTGGGGAAACAGATGCAGCAAAAATGCAGCAGGACCAAATGCAGCCAAAAAAGCCTCAAAATTATGCAGAGTTGCAACAGCAATTCAAATCAACTACCCACAGGCAAAAAGACCACACGTGGCACAGGAGGGCCCCGCCCTGAAGCCACTCACTCGTCTGGACCACAGGAGCCTAGAGCTGGAGCCTAGCCTGGAGTTACATCCTCAACCCCTGGCCACCTGCCTCTGGGATGAACTGCTTTACGAATGCATCCGTTGGAGGCCTTTAAAAAAGTCCAAAAAGGCTGAGAGTGGAACTGTTCAGTCCAACAAACTTAGAACTCAAAATTCCAATACAATAAGAAGTCCCTAAGAGTTCCAAAGAATAGCAAGAAGAGATAAGAAAGCCTTCTTCAGCGATCAATGCAAAGAAATAGAGGAAAACAACAGAATGGGAAAGACTAGAGATCTCTTCAAGAAAATTAGAGATACCAAGGGAACATTTCATGCAAGGATGGGCTCGATAAAGGACAGAAATGGTATGGACCTAACAGAAGCAGAAGATATTAAGAAGAGGTGGCAAGAATACACAGAAGAACTGTACAAAAAAGATCTTCACGACCCAGATAATCATGATGATGTGATCACTAATCTAGAGCCAGACATCTTGGAATGTGAAGTCAAGTGGGCCTTAGAAAGCATCACTACGAACAAAGCTAGTGGAGGTGATGGAATTCCAGTTGAGCTGTTTCAAATCCTGAAAGATGATGCTGTGAAAGTGCTGCACTCAATCTGCCAGCAAATTTGGAAAACTCAGCAGTGGCCACAGGACTGGAAAAGGTCAGTTTTCATTCCAATTCCAAAGAAAGGCAATGCAAAAGAATGCTCCAATTACCGCACAATTGCACTCATCTCACATGAGAGAAGACTCTTGAGAGTCCCTTGGACTGCAAGGAGATCCAACCAGTCCATTCTGAAGGAGATCAACCCTGGGATTTCTTTGGAAGGAATGATGCTAAAGCTGAAACTCCAGTACTTTGGCCACCTCATGCGAAGAGGTGACTCACTGGAAAACACTCTGATGCTGGGAGGGATTGGGGGCAGGAGGAGAAGGGGACAACTGAGGATGAGATGGCTCGATGGCATCACGGACTTGATGGATGTGAGTCTGAGTGAACTCCGGGAGATGGTGATGAACAGGGAGGCCTGGCGTGCTGCGATTCATGGGGTCGCAAAGAGTCAGACATGACTGAGCGACTGAACTGAACTGAAGGGGTAAACTACTGCAGTGCCAGGGACAGGGTCGAGGATGGACTGGACACAGACACTTTTAAAGTCATTTAGTGCTGTGCTCCTTAATCTGGCCCATTTCTGCCTCTTACGGATACACCTTCTGGCTGCTCCTTGCTTTCCAGAGATGGGGACATAGGGGCTCATAAATAGGGTTAAGAGTCCGTAGCCGAATGTTGGTCAAAGATGTAGGGAACAGAAAATTCAGTAAACATTCTTTGTGTGTGTGTGTGTGTGTGTGTGCGCATGCACACACTCAGTCACTCCGTTGTGTCTGACTCTTGTGACCCCATGGATTATAACCTGCCAGACTCCTCTGTCCATGGAATTTTCCAGGCAAGAATACTGGAGTGGGTTGCCTGCCATTTCCTGCTTCAGGGACTCTTCTCAACCCAGGAATCAAACCAGTATCTCTTGTGTTTCCTGCTTCGACAGGCAGCTTCTTTACCACTGCACCAACTGGGAAGCCCCAAACATTCTTTGGGTGCTCAGCACTCAAAAATGCACCATAGACAGCACTCTGAAGTAAGCTTAACACATAAGAGACCACTCGGTTGGCGGAGCCTAAACACTTTGTGCTATACTTTCTGTCCTTAATTAAGGATGATACTGACAACAAGGCTGATGACACCCCCACCCCCACCCCGCACTCCACCAGCCCTCTCTGTGTAGGCTTGGAATGTTTGCAAGGAGAAGCCTTGATAGAGGTCCCTGGCACTTTTATCCCTCTTCGAAAAAGACTGCTTTAGAAGCCACGTACTGATAGGAGCGGAGGGAGCACGATACACTAATTTCAGTGTCTGCTCCCCACTCCAATCCTATATGAATCCACACCGGAATTTGAAAAGCAGCAGCTACAGAAGCTTGCTTCTTAGCTCAGTGGCTCAGCATTTAGCAGCGTGAAGACCTAGGAGGATGAGAGGATTCAGAGTGACTAGTGCTTGGGGACATAAATATCTTCTCGTTAACCACATTCTCTGAACACAGGAGGGGAATGGCTGCGTACTGATGGGGCACCCCAGTGAAACAGGACTGGAGAGGAGGCGATCATTACAAAAACTGCAAGAAAAAACCTATTTAAAGAGATATTCCCCCCAGTTACCTTTCTCACATGCCCCAGTCCCACTGCAAAAATACAGAAGACTTAGAGGGAAAAGCTGATTTATGAAGCTGGCCCTCTGGAAGGGATCTTGCTCATAACCAAGAGGAAGACAAATAACCTTCCTTTTCTAAAAAGTCTAGGAAAAACCCACACATATAATGAATTATTCACAAAGGCTGAACCTAAAAATGAGAGGGAGAAATATAGAAGGATGAAAAGGGCGGAGGACTGGGCAGAAAGAGAAAGTGAAGAAAAGGACCTGGTCTCTCTCTCTCTCCTTGAATAAAAGGGTATTAATTACAGTCACGTGTGAGTTCACCCTTTCATGTCTTCGTGGTCAGTGATAAACAAAATTAGATCAGCACAGTTGCCTCTGATGGGCTGGACCACATGGCTGGGCTTGAGGAGCTGCAGTTTCCCAGGCAGCCCTGCAGATGACAAGAGGGAGGCTCCTGATGAGCTGATGGAACACACAGAGCCAAAGAGTCTGCGAGAGTTCTGAGAGTTTAGCACATCTTGACTGCATTTTATTTCAACCAAGAATATGAAGATGGAAAGAAACCAGATGTTCCTATAAAGAGAATAAAATGCAGTAGAGTTTGAGGGGATAAGAAAAAAAAACACCTACATTTTTTACAGCAGCAGCTAAAAAGAGATAAGCAATTTTGGCTCCAGCTACTAATCCCAGAGTCTGGATCTTTCCGAAGAAGATAAAAAAGAAGGCCTGTTCTCCTTTTTTCCTCCTCCTCCTCTAATTCATCGGGTGCACCGCACCTAGCACAGGGAAAGCAAGTGGAGGAAAGTGGGGAAATGACATGCAAAACAACAGACAAAACCATCACAGCCAGGCTATTTCTGTCTCCATCTTCAAGTCATTTCATTTCTGTCAAACTCCTTCACTCCAGCTTGCTTTCCAGGCTACCTCCCAACTACAAATAGTCCCCTCGACAAGTTCCAGCCTAGTTTCCAGAGGAAGTATTTCTCACACCTTATTTCAAGGGCAAAGTCACGGGGCAATGTGGAGATGGTCCTCGGAGCTTCAGCAAATGAAGACCTTTATCCCGTAGCCTCAGTGCCAATTACAGTCACTCTCTGTTTCACTGCCTCCTTGTCCAGGTACACAGAAGATGTGAAGGCTCTCCACATTATCTGATCATAGCCTACAATTACAGACTCTGTTCTTGTTAACTGCCAGCCTCTGCCCTAATCAAGGTGATCTGACTCATGAGCCACTGGAGTTACCTCCAACCTGAAATTCTTGCCAGGATTACAGTCTACTATCTTTCAAGGCACAATATATTTATGCGCAACAAAGCAGGAGAAAGGTATACGCCATAATGGGAGACTGGGGAACTAAAGCTCTCAGTAATCTTCACCAAAATCCTCCAAAAATAATGGACAACTGACAGTGGGAAATTCTCCATAATACAGCACATAATCTCAGACTCAAAGCCAGAGTCCTTTGGGGCTATAATGAAGTTCTCTACAATAAGAAACCAGGAGTGAATATCTGCAGGTTCATTACAATGAGCTTCATTAGCTCAGTGGCTAAAAACACATTTGATCTTCCTACTTTAAACCATGTTCATTTCCACATGAAACATGTGCTCCCCTACTGAGGACCCACACCATCAGCGGGGGAGAAGTACCCCACTGCTCCTCCATGAAAAAGTCAGACATGCCATTTCTTCTTTCCTCTTCCAACCTAGAAAAGCACAAATGTGTGGGGAGCATCTCACAAACCATGAGGGAGACCCTGTAGGTCTACAGGGCAACCAGCCCTGACACAGAAGGATTAGCGCCAATAAGTCCACAACACAGTAAATGCAGGGTGACATTCAGAGCAGCCAATTCCCTGAGAAAAAGAGAACCCTTTTGTTAGATCTATTAGATGAGCAAGAAAGAAAAGAAGAATCATGTAAAATGTAATACCACATTTTAAATCAGATTAACATTTTCAAAAAGGTTATGGTATCCACTGCAGAAGAGAGTGCCATAAGAAAATAAAATTTTCTCCCTATGCAGATGTAGCTTCCAAGAAAAATGAAACATATTCAGAGTGGGCTGTTGACCTGCCACCATTTTTCATGCCAAATCTGGTTATCCTAGGCATTTTTCCCCACAAGTACACGACCTTCCCTATTAATAACTGGATAAGGTTACCACCCTCCATCCAAATCAGAGAATCCCCCAAGTAGAAGTTATATCATTCCTTACATTTAACTTTTCAGGCCAATGTGATTAAAGACCAGTAAAATGTAGTGGTCAGAAACCACTAACACAGCACACAGAATTATGCATTTTCCTCCAGCTCTCCTCGTAGCAGGAGTAGAAGGGGACAACAAAAGATGAGATGGCTGGATGGCATCACTGATTCAACAGACATGAGTCTGAGCAAACTCCGGGAGATACTGAAGGACAGGGAAGCCTGGCATACTGTAGTCCATGGGGTCACAGAGTTGGACACGACTGAGCAACTGAACAACTCCTGGTTCTCCAGTGACTTTCTGCAGCCAAAAACAGATGTATTTATCTCAGAAGGTGCACTGCATGAATAATCAAAATCCTCAAGCATGTTGCATGTGAATATGACAGTTCAAAACAGGTCTTGACATGTGTCCTGAATCTTACATTCTGTGAAATTCTGGCCCTTAAGTAGAGCACAAAAGCACTTCCCAAACAAATGGGCATACTAATCACCTGAGGATCTTATTAAAATGCAAATTCTGATTCAGTAAATCTGTAGTGTGGCTTGGGATTCCGAACTGTTTTTAAGTGAAGCATAGTTGATTTACAATAATAGCTTCAGGTGTACAACAGAGCAATTTGATATTTTTATAGATAACATGCTGTACAAAGTTATTATAAAATATGTTGCTGGTTAGTTGCTAAGTTGTGTCCAACTCTTCTGCAACGCTGTGGACTGTAGCTCGCCAGGCTCCTTTGTCCATGGGATTTTCCAGGCAAGAATACTGGAGTGGGTTGCCATTTCCTTCTCCAGGGCATCTTCCCCACCCAGGGATCTAACCCATATCTCCTGCATTGGTAGACAGATTCTTTATCATTGAGCCACCAGGGAAGTCGCATTATAAAATACAGACTATATTTTATATATTTCCCTGTGTTGTACATTACACCCCTGTCTTATTTATAACCGATAGTTTGAACCTCGTAATCCCCTTCACCTATTTTACCCCTCCCTCTGCCCCTCTTCCCTGTGATAACCACTGGTTTCTTCTCTGCATCTGGAATTCTGAATTTTTAACAAGCCCCTAGGTGATTAGGATGATGCCCCTTGCTGTCTGTGGGAGGCAAAAACCTAGAAGACTTAGGTCACCAAGAACTAAGGTCCCTCCCTTCGGTATGCTAAAATTTCTTAAGGACTCTATTAATATTTATTGGGTAATTAGGCAGTGCTCTAGGAACCTGACATATATTAATTCATTTAATTCTCCCAGTAACTCATTATTATCACCGCCACTTCACAGATAAGGAAACTGAGTCACGGAGAAATAAAGTAACTTTTGAAGGTCACAGGGCTGGTAAAGGAACTCAGATTTGAAGCCAGACAGTTGAGCTTTGCTGGAAAACCAGTGCTCAGCTTCCCAGTAAGAAGAAGGAACATAATTCCGGAAAGGAATTAGAAAGGAAGAGGGGTGAGACCAGGAACTTAGATGCCCTATTAGAGCACACGCAGAACCCCCAGAAGTGCGATGTTTCCACATGGTCACCACCAGAGGGAATATATATTAGTCAATTACATTGTACAGCCAGGAATAAAAAGCAAACATGGTGTTTTAAATTTGCCAACAGGGCTCCTCTACACACCTTAGCAGATGTTCTCCGAACACTGTTACAAACAGCCTACATGCTGTAGAACCACAGTGAAACTTCCAACAATGGGATGGAAGGGACCACTGGGACGGGGCTCAGGGCCAAGGCACCGAGTAGGATGCTGAAATTAACTCCGTACTGTCTCTTTTGACTTTTTGGTGCATTCTGGCCAAAGACATGGAAAGAGCGCAGTGAAACCCACAGTCACACCTTGCGCCGCTCGCAATGCCTGCTAGAAAGGAGCCGTCTTTGCAGCGGAAGAGAAAACGTGAAAAGCAACGAGGTTTGCAGCGGAAGAGAAAACGTGAAAAGCAACGACCTCGTGGTGTAGGCGACGCGCTTAATTTCCCCGCCCGGGAGCCTGGGCCGGGCCGGAAGTGCCTGAGGTGCTAAACCCGGAGGAACCTTGGAGCCCAGGCCGCGAGGGGAGTTACGGAGGGGCCGTCCGAGGTGCCAACGCTGGCCACGGGCACACTCTGCCACCCGCGGGGCGGCTGGGCGGCTTTGTCTACCGCCTGGCAACGGGAGGGCGCCCGTCTGGGTAAACACGCCCCTAAGAGAGGCACGCTGTAAAGCAGCACAAGGTGGGTGGGAAATTTCGGAGAATTGTAGAAGATGGGCGGGCGGGGAACGGGGTGCCTGCTGGGAAAATCTGTAGGGACCTGGCTCGCGGAGTGTTCGCAGCCAGCCGCAGCACGAAACACAATGAGAGCTGTCGCTTTGTGCAGCAGACCTGACCGGCGGGCGGACTGCAGGGGCAGGACCCTTCCCCCTAGCCCGTCCCCTCTCACCCCAGATAGGTTTAACTCTGGCACCGGCTGGCCCCAGGATCACTCTGTGGGGGTGGAAGGGAAAGGGGAGTGCAGGGAGCAGGGTGTGTGGGGGGGGTGCGAGCTGCAGCAGGAAGAGTATCTGCTTAGAGATGCTCCCCCGTTTCTAATGAGGAGTGCTCCCTAGAAGCCCCACACGCCAGCCAATCGCGGTGCAGCTGAGGCAGAGAACTAGGGGGGAAGGAAGGGAAGGCCAGGGGCTGGGGTGGGGGTAGCAGCGAGATGCCTAGGCCCCAAGGGGGGCAAGCCACGAGCTTCCAGGATACTGGAGACCCAAGGTGGCTCCAGCTGCCTCCCTGATGCACACCTGGAGGTTGGGGGTGGGGGGAGGAAGGCGAAGGAAGACGAGAAGTTGCCTCTTTTTGCAGGTGTATCCCTCCCAAGAAATCTCTCCACAAGCATCAAAGTCCCATGTCTCCAAGCCTATACCCGTATATAATCCGCACCTCCACCCCCCCAAAGATGTGTATAAGAGACAGCTTCTCCCCTCTAACCTGTTACCTACTGTTTGGTCACACCTTTTTCATCTCCCCCAAATGGGAGGAGGAAAAAAAAAAATCCTCCGGCTTGCTTCCTACTCACTCCCTCACCATTCAGCAGCCCCTGATTCCTAAAGACCTTGCCAGATGCCCATATTCTTAGTGAAGAACGAGGCTGTGAGATGCCTCATCAGCAGCCTGCACTGGGTGCGCTTAACTAAACCTGCCAAGGAGCTCCTTTTCTGCTCGTTCACCCTAACACTGCCACCACCAGTTCTTTGTGGAGAGCAGTTCCTATGGAGCTAGAGAGATTGCTTGCTTGCACACCTCTGGGCTCAGCTGATGCAGCCCTCCGCTGATGAATTCTGGCCCAGCAGGTCTGCCTGGATCCTGGGAATGGGGAAGGCACTCAGCTGGTCAAGCTTGAAGAGGCAGGAGAACCCAACCCGGACTAGGGAAAGGATGGGCCCTGAGGAGCTGCTCTGCCGTGACTGAGAAGAGCACCCGAACTCTGAGTTGTTGGGTTGTGTCATTAGAGACTGCCTCCTGGGACACACTCACTCACTCCTCTTCCAGCAGAACTTAAACTCAATCCCCAGCAGTTAGCTGGGTCCCAGGCCAAACGCTTGTGTTATTTATCCATTTGTCAATGTGTCTACAGCGTTTGGGCTCCGAGCTCTTGAAGCTTCTGAGCTGATAAATCCTCTCACGGAGCTTCGACTTTCCTCCAGGCAGACAGTGTAGGTGTCTTCCCAGATGGTGGGGATGGGGGCAAAGGGAATGGCTTCAAGGGAAGGAAGGGGGGCTGAATATGAAAGAAAATCCTGAGATTAGAGGCAACCCATTCTATGCAGCTTGTGAAGGGACCAGGGAGCTGAGAATCCAATCAAGCCCAGCCCCAAAAGAGGCAAACACCGCAATACCATGCACCCAGGAATGCTGGAGACTTTCACGGAGGAAAAACCAGAAACCAAAAGTCTTACCTTGAAAAACACTAGTGCACACATCGGTTTCTACGGCACCATGCTTGCCTCTTAGATGCACCAAAGTATAGAGTGCACTTCAGCAAAGGGGCAAATCGGCACCGGGAAAGGGATGGGGGGCAAATTCCATGCTAGGTTCCCCCCTTACCCGAAGAAATGCAAAGGGGAGAGGGGAGTAATGGTGGGCAAGAAAGGATATGGCCAATCGATGAGCTTCTTGGCGTATTTCCTGACAATGTTATCTTCTCCGAAGATGAACAGGGATCTGTTGACGGTGAAACAGTTCTGCCGGACAGGAATAGGGTTGTACAAAGCCATAGTCCGCGCCCTCTGCGCTTTCGACTGCTTGTAGGCGGCCGCCGGCCCGGAGGCCGGCACGGGGGTTCCTTGCCGGTTCCTGCTCTGGTCCGAGTCTCCATCGCCCGACCCCGGCCTGCCGACCACCGCCTCCCCGAAGCGAGCCATCCTGAAGTTTAAACAGACAGAAGACACACAAAGGTGATCGTGGCCGAACACCCGCACACAGCAACAAGCAGAAAGACGCACGGAGTCTCAGAGCCGCATCCAGACGGGCACGGGGACCACCGCCTCCGGGGAGCCTCGCGAGCTCTTCGGAGAGGCGGCAGCAGCAACCCCGCCGCTGTGAACTGTTGAATCTAAATGCAACCTCTGCGAAGCTCCATTCCTCAAGGAGGAATAAAAAGGGGGGAGCTTGGGGGTGCTCCGTTTCTGGAGACAATTTTTTTTTTTTTTTTTCAAAATGCCAGTGTGTGGTGGCGTTCAGGGACTGGAGAGAAGAGGGGTGGAGTAGGCTGCTCTTCAAACATAGCTCCTCTTCTGGCAGACGCACCACCTAGTTCTGGGAGAGAGGCAGGCACCGGCCCGCTAGGTAACAGTTTGGTAATTTATTGATGGGGGTGGGGGGAGGGGGAAAATGAAAACAAAAGAACTTTAAAAAAAAAAAAAAAAAGACAAGATGAGGTTACGGTGACATGCTTTATAACGCCGGCCCCTGCAAGTCCATCTAAGAAATTCCACAACCGAGACTTGGGTCTTTAAACCTGCCAGCACAGACGCATCCAAAGGTGGAGAAGGAGAGAGGGAGGGAGGGAGGACAGCGGTATTGAGGTTCCTGCGTAAACCGCAACGCCCAAAATATCAAAATAAGTCGATCCAACCGGAGAGGGACAAATGACTTCAAAGCTCCTGCGCTTGGGAGAGAAGTTGAAAAGCATCCAGAGAGCAGCGAAGCCCGAGTGCCAGCATCCTCCCGGAGCGCTCGCCGCCGCCGCCGCCGCCTCCCCGGATCAGCATGCAACAGCGATCCGCGGCTGCGCCGGGGAGAGGGCGGGAGCGAGCGGGCGGGCGGGAGAGCACTTGGGCGAGGGAGGAACAGGTTGCAGCCGAGCCAAGCGGTGGCCTGGCACGCGAGTTGTCCAGGGACCGAACTTGCTCACTGATGACTCGGTCTTCCTCTTCCACCCCGGCAGCTCTCCCCTCGAAGGAGCAGAGAAGAAGATAGGGGAGACGGGGAAAGGCGAGGAGGGGGAGAGCGAGCGGAGCGCAGAGGCGCAGCGAGGCGCGCACGGGAGCGCCCAGAGAAGCGGGGGCGGGGCCGGCGAGCGCGGGCTGGAGCCGGAAGGACCCCGGCCCACGTCGGCCGGAGGGCTCCGGGGATGCGGAGCTGGTGTGGCTTATTGATCGGTGTAGCCGGAGGGAAGGGGGCCTCCTCTGCCAAAGACCGGGCTAGAGTAGCCTCTCCCCAAGTCCTGCGGAGAGGAGACAGACCGGCGCAGCTGGCCGCGCGGCGGAGTCTCCGCCGGAGAGCCGAGGCCCGGCGGGGGCGCACACGCACGCGCGCACGCTCTCGCGCCGTTAGTGCCCGCCTGGGCTGTGCCCCGCGCAGTGCCCGGCGCGCGGCCGCCCGGACCTTTGCGCTCTGCGTCCCCTACACTGGGGCCCGGTCTCTGCGTCTCCGCACCTCTCGGGCTCCGCGAGCACTGCCCTAGCATTCCCCGCGAAGAAGGGAGCACTCCTTTCTGCCCCTGTCCCCACTTAGCAGCCTGGAGGCCCCGTGAAGGACGCTAGGACCTCCGGGGTCTCCGCACTCTCGGGTTGGAGCCAGCTCCGGTGGGAGCTTTTTGCGTTTAGAGAGCCGCCCCCTCTCTAAACGCAATCTGGGATGGCCTCTTGGGTTTGGCTCTAGAGAGCCCTGCATTTCTGGAAAGGTGGTCCAGACACCGGGTCCCCAGTAGTGAGTTCTACTCACTAAGATTTCAAAAAGGTTAAAACCACTTTTTTGAAATCTTAACAATCGGGGGATCCGCCCATCCCTACCTCTTACCCTCGAGTCAGCTCCACTGACTTCCTCGAACCCACTCCAGTAATGGAGAAAAAGTAGAATTATTGTTTGAGCTGCAGACGAGGGAAAGGTGGACTTCAGGCCCCAGAGAAAGTTCCCCGGTTTAGCAACCACGCCCTTCCCCACGTGAGTCAGCGGTCTGATCTGAAGACAGGTATCAGCTGCCACTGCTTTGCCTGAATGCAGGGTTCCTTCCAAGTTGTTCCCACCTGAGCGGTGGAAGAGAAAGGGGTGGGGCAGAGGAGGAAAACAAGAGTGCCCAGAGCCCAGAGGCTGGAAATCCTGGGTGAGTGTTCCCTCGCAGGTGTGAAAGGCGGTGCCTGCGTGTGACATAACTGGTGAGAAGGGAGACGACGTGATGTCTGAGTGAGAAGCTCTGTGTGTTCCTCCGTGGGGCAGCAAGGCCATGTGGGCACTGACGCAGGTCTGCTGTGTGAGAATGCCTCTGTGTGCGTCTGTGTGAAGGGAAAGTCTCTGGTGCTGGAAAACCCCCACCCGCGGCAGGCTCCCTTTGGGCATGGCAGGTTGACCTTTTGCTTCAGGGGAGCCCATTTTGGGTCCAATTATGATTTGAGGTGAGTCAGCTCTAATTAGTATTTTGCTTTCCTTACTGCCTTACTCTGTCCTTGTACCTCCCTTAATTGGAGGGTCCTTTTCTGTCTGAACACCTAGTCAGAGTGAAAGGGAAGGTGGTACTATGAGCCCAAAGCCCCATCAGCTGTCAGGTGTTTCGACCCAGTCACAAGTGACTCTCTCAATAGCTCTGTAAACTACACAGGGTTAGAAAAGGCTCTCAGAGAAGACCAAATCCATGCTTTCAGAGGTGGGACCATAACCCATAGCACAAAATTCATTCAAATCACTGGACAAATATTTTTAAGCCCAAGGCATTGTTTCAGGAAATGAGCACACACTCCTGAACAAAATGGTATTGTTGTGTCGTGTTAAGTCATGTCGGACTCTTTACAACCCCACAGACTGCAGCACCCCAGGCTTCCCTGTCCTTCACTATCTCCTGGAGTTTGCTTAAACTGATGTCCACCGAGTCAGTGATGCCATCCAACCATCTCATCCTCTGTCGCCCCCCCCTTCTCCTCCCGCCCTCAATCTTTCCCTGGTTCAGAGTCTTTTTCAGTGAGTTGGCCCTTCCCATCAGGTGGCCAAAGTATTGGGCAAAACAGATGATGACAAAAATAAAGCATCTGCTTCTGTGATTGAATTGTGTAACCCTACTGGCTGGAATGTACGACGGATCTCATTCTCAAGCTGCAGTATCACCCCCTTTGCTCCTTGTCCTGGCCTTTAAAGGTTGGAAGGTGGCATGCCTGATTGTTAATGCTCAGAGAAGCAAGGCTCACCAACATATTACTTCCAGGAAGAGGTTTTGGGAAGACTAGGAACCCTTGACTTGTGTCTTCAATGTTGCCCATACAGCAGAGACCCAAATTCCTTTGCTCTCTCTACAATGTCCTCCGTACTCTGTGGCTGTTATAATTTTTTAGGGACCTAGAATTCCCACTGCTGCTGCTGCTAAGTCGCTTTAGTTGTGTCCGACTCTGTGCGACCCCACAGACGTCAGCCCACCAGGCTCCCCCATCCCTGGGATTCTCCAGGCAAGAACACTGGAGTGGGTTGCCATTTCCTTCTCCAATGCATGAAAGTGAAAAGGGAAAGTGAAGTTGCCCAGTCATGTCCGACTCTTCGTGACCCCATGGACCACAGCCTACCAGGCTCCTCCTTCCATGAGATTTTCCAGGCAAGAGTACTGGAGTGGGTTGCCATTGCCTTTTCCGAGAATTCCCACAGCAGGATATTATTCATAGAAATGTGAGGGCCCCCTGGAGTTGAGGATTCCTTCCCGCCAGAGGAGGCACGAATCACAAATGTATGTTGGGGATGATGTAAAGCCTGCCGGGGAGCAGGAGTGCCTCTGTAGGGGGATTAAAACTGCGACTTCCTGGAATGTGCAGCCCAGGAGCACAGAGGCAAATATGATGGCGTGAATAGCTTTCCGAATGGACTTGGCCCAAGGACAGTAATGCTGGGAGGAAGGCACTCTCTCATATTCACCGCCACCTGGCTTCACAGCTCTTGAGCCCTCTGAGATCTGTGGACTGCTTTCATGCTCTCCCATGCCTCCATTCTCCCAGCCCTCAGATGGCTGAATAATAGTTTATATGTCCTTAATAATTTTCCATTTATATAAACCGCACTCTAAACCTCTGAGGTCAGCCTGGCAAACATGTATTATGACCCAGATTTGGTGGACAAATCAGAGTTTCATAAATGTTAAGTAGTTTGTCCACATCTAATGAGAGGCACAGCTGAGACTTGTAACAGCTCTTCTGACTTTCGCTTGATGGTTCTTTCTAATATTCAGGCTAATTTCTTCTGGGCAGTAATAGTGTAGTTCCAAACTGTTCTCCATCAAGAGAAGAAACTATACAGTCACGCTAAGCCTATGGGAATACTGTGCTTACCATCCTCAAATTGAATCTGGTCAGTGGCCAAATGCTCCTGGGACTATGCTGGGAAGATGCTTAACTGGGAATACATCTACTGCCCTCAAGATCTGGGAGGATCCTTAGGAAAAAAAAAAAAAACCCTGAGATTAGGTCACTGCCATAATGCTCTTTGTAAGGGAACTTGGTGGGCATTCTCCTTCCTGTGTCCCTAGTACCACTGTCCTCTTAAAGAGACCATAAATGGAAATGTAAAAAATCAGCAATTGGTCCTAACTCAGATTGGAAACTGGTTTCCTAAAATCCCTTTCCAGCTCCGGAGGGATATTAGCCATATTTTTGTGTTGTTAGAGCACCATCTACCGGTCATATGTGAGCACATGGCTGTGATCTCAGATACTTGGCCACCTCACACCTCAGGACCTAGACATTCCTAAAGAGGTGACCTCTGCTCACCAGACCTCTATTCCCCTGTTGTACTTTCTTGAAGCCCAAGCCCAAAATTTTACCATCAATGCAACCAGGCATCTCATGGTACTTGAAACGTGCAGTCCCCAACACTGGACATAGGGGTATGAGGTCAAAACACTCATACATGTGAGCTAAGACGGTGCAGCCAAAAGGTCTACATGTATTTTCTGCACAAAGTGACCTGCAAACTATACACCCAAAAGGATCTAAGAAAGCAAGTGAAAACCTTTCCTAGCATATAAATGCAATGCAGACAGTAACCCTAACCCCTCAGCCCCTCTGTTCCAACACCATTCAGAGTGCAAGCAGAAGAGGAGTTAACTGGTAGAGGGTCCCTCCAGCTTCCCTGGAAAGGAAGGCAACAAGGAGGCCACACTCCTCCTGAACCAGGCAGGCCATGGGAGTTTGTACCAAGATGGAGAGACGTGAGTGGCAAGGATGGAAAGCACTTAGCCTCTTTCCTTCATTCATAAAGTTCTTCCCGGATCCGTCAGGCCTTGGGCCATCTTCACGGGAGATTTCAGCCCATCACTGAGGAGTCTGCAAACCTTGCCTCATCCAAAAGGACTGTTCCCTCCCACCAGCCCCACCCCCCTCTCCACTCCCAGTTCTATCCGGATACTTATCTGATCAGAGCCCCTTTTGTTCTATTTTTCCCCTGCTGAGCCTTTCCAAGAAATAGACTCTTATGCAAAGCAGTGCTCTAAGGAACATAATGCAGAGAGGATTTGGGAGTGGGTTTTAAGAAAAAAGTTGGCAGGAGACCATGTGCAAATTCACAGCAGAGCATTATGGCGATGCAGACATCTTGGGAGTCGGCTGGCTTCCACAATACCTTACAGCCCTGACTTGGGTAAAAACATAACTTCACATCCTTATGTAATGCCTGTGCCTAGAACCAGCATTTCTCAAACCTGTGCCCGAGAAACCCCACAGCACCAACACTCTATCAACTAACTATAGATGTGCAAATTTTGCTAAAATATGTTTTTTAAACCATTCATTTATGACAACTCAATATTTCCTGGGTGCCAACCGTGGTGATATTATCTCACTGCATCTTTGCTGCACGACTGTGAGACACTATTATCTGGGGCCCAGAGCTTCAGGGATGTGTCCAAGTGCACAGAGAGAAGAAACAGAGGTGCAGCTCCTGATAATAAGGTCAGGATTCCTTACAATGCACAACCACTCTTAACATACTGCATGTCAGGGTAATGTTTTCCTTGCTTAAGAGTCTGGTCAGAGGTATGATCTTAGACTTTGGAGAATAAGCCATGGCCTTGAGCCAGAGAGTCTCACTGAGGGTTAAATTTCTAAGAATACCCATCACCTGTCCCATAGGGATGTTACGAAGTTAGCTAAGCTCTTAGATCAGTACCTGGCACACAATAGGTGCTATATATGTATTTGTTAAATACACTTCAGCTATGGTAGCTGTGACCACCGTACACACAGCAAACACTGTACATCTGGCTGTTTTTTCTGCTTCTAAAAGCAGACTTCAGAAGCACAGCCCAGTGGTGTGTCTGTGGTGTGTGCAGAGTAGACAGAGGCACCAAGAAATGTGCCTGAAATTTGGTCAGAAAGACCATGAGGAAAAAAGAGAAAGCAAAAGATTAGAGACCAGAGTCTAAAGAGCCCAAAGGCCTTGATACCTGGGAAAAGGTGCCTCCTTAATTCATAAGCCCATGGAACAAATAAGCATTAACCCCTTTTAATGTGCCAGGCATTATTCTCTGGGATTCTGAGGCTCAAGGGAAAATAAGACACATTCATGGCCCCTAAGAGCTTACAGTTTTAAAGACGAAAAGGGGAAAACATCCTTATGAAGAACACTGATAGCAGTCAGAATATGGCATGCGCTCTAAGAGAGCACAGGTGGGGGAAGATCCAAGGACGGAGACATTCCCTCAGGCTGGAGGCAGCCCGGAAAAGAGAAGAGTCAGCAGGGCACTGGGGGCCCAGAGAAGCCCTGGGGGACAGGACGGCCTGGGCTGGGATGTGGTGATGAATGATAGGGAATTCCTGAACCAGTCAGCACTTCATTCTCTTTCCATGCATCTAGGATCACAAAGAGTCTAGCATTACCACTTCAATCCTTTCTTTCCCATAAGATGAGTCACTTTTCAGCCCAGACAAAAGTCAACCTTAAGAGAAATTAACCCCCTGCTGGCTCAAATGATAAGGAATCTGCCCTCAATATGGGAGACCCAGGTTCAATCCCTGGATTGGGAAGATCCCCTGGAGTAGGGAGTGGCTACCCACTCCAGTATTCTTGTCTGGAGAACCTCATGGACAGAGCAGCTTGGCAGGCTACAGTCATGGGGTTGCAAAGAGTCAGATACTAAGCAACTATCACTTGGGTTTCTCCAATGGCTCAATGGGTAGACAAACCACCTACAATGCAGGAGACAGAGGAGCTGCAGGTTTGATCCCTGGGTAGGGAAGATCCCTTGGAGAAGGACATGGCAACCTATTCCAGTAAGTATCCTTGCCTGGAGAATCCCATGGACAGAGGGGCCTGGGGGCTACAGTCCAAAGGGTCACAGAGTCAGACACAAAGAGTTAGACAGAACTGACTAATCACACACCACGCATGCACCATCTATTGGGAAAGTCAGTTTGGAGGTCCAGTGTCTAGCCCCAGACAACCAAGGATGCCTGCCCCGTCACCTCAGCACTTGCCGTCAGTGTCTAGTCTGGGTGCCCAGGCAAGATAGAAGGCGGCAGGACCACTCCACAGAGCTCCAGCTCTGACTGACGGGAATGAGCCAAGGGCGCATCGCCACTTTACATCATTGTTGTAAGAACGACAGACAGAAACACGCCTATCCGTCCACCCCCTTGGCCTCTTGACTCAGAAAATAAAATACAGCCCACACACACTGCAGAGCTCACTAAGCCTGGTGGGCTCGGGCTGATTCATTCATTCAGCAAACAAAATGAGCGCCTTTCACATGTCAGGCGTGGTGCCGGGCACCGGAGTCAAGGGGACAGTGAGGAGGCTGAGAGGGTGCCAGGCTGCATCCTGCATTGACCAGCCAGTCTTGATCCACTCACTCCCCACATTTCACTCTTGAAGACGATGTCCAACAAGGAAAGTGGCTCGCAGCCCAAGGATAGCCTAGGGGAGCTCTGACCGCCCAGAGAAGAGAACGCATGCCCATCCCACCCACCAGGCTTGCCTCTCACAGGACTCTGGGTTGGAATCATCACAGATTAAGCCACCACCTGTCCATCACCACACCCTTTCTCTCCCACTCTCTCCTCCGCTGAGCAGCTGCTTACACCCACCTGGTATAAAATAATCAGAGTGAATAAGGCATTCCCATATGATATGGACTTGAGGCCAGCTTTGAAACGTGCATCCAGGCAGACCAGGCTGGCTCTGTCCCCTTACAAGCCCCCGGAAATGGTACAAAGACCCCAGTGACCTCGTGTGGTCCTTGTTCTCCCCTCCTTCTCCTTGACCACACTAGAGTCTGGCACCTCTGACCTCCTCTCGTCCCTCGCTTAGCATCTCGGTTTCCACTCGTCCCACCTCACCGCCTGGTCCTCTTCCTCCTCTTCCTCCTCTCCCTTTATCGGGGAGCCCCTCATGGATCTGCCCTCAGCCTCCTGACCTTATCCCTCTGACTCCTCTCCCTTTGGGGTCACGTCCTTACCCACAGTTTCAGCTACCCCTCTATTTCCCCATCCAGCCTCTGTCCCGTACCTTTCACCTCATTTCCATATGCAAATACACAATTAAGCAATGGGTATCTCCATGCGCACTGGGCTATCCATCATCATCTCAATGTATTTAAAAGTGAATTCATTATAATTCCTTCTAATCAAGTTCCCCCTTCAAAAATTAAACCTTCTACCAGGTGACATGATTCTCCGTGTCAATCACTTGACTGCAGCGATAGGTCCTCACTACCTAAAGCAGGGCCAAACTCCCAGCCTGACAAGTCAAGATAATCTGAATCCAAACCTTGCCAACACCATCTCCCATGATCCAGAGTATTAACATAGTTATAAAACTTTAAAACTCTTGCTCACAGCACCTACCTCAGACTGACCCAAGGACAGTCTTCTTTTCTGCTTCTCTGACTCCTAAGTATCCTTCCAGGTGGGTGATGGTGGTGGTTTAGTCACTAAGTCATGTCCAATTCTTGCGATCCATGGACTGTAGCCTGCCAGGCTCCTCTGTCCATGGGATTCTCCAGGCAAGAGTACTGGAGTGAGTTGCCATTTCCTTCTCCAGGTGTGTGGTTCAGTTCAATTCTGTCTTTTCCACGAAGCCTTCCATAACCTCTCCAACTCTAGGGAGCCTTCTGTCGCCTCTCCAATTCAATCTATGATCTCTACCTCCTGCAAACTCATAAAACTTTTGTATCACTCATGGATAGTAACGTGTTTACTCACTGTCATTGTTGCCATGGATATAAGTTCACCAGTACATTTCTATTTAATTTTACAGTTAGGTATGCTGTGTCTCCTCCACTGTGGTATAAGCTTCTTAAATGCAGAAGACGTATCTTCCCCTTCTTTATTATCTGAAGTGTACATGCATGGTAATTTATTACCATGCATGTGTGTGTACTAAGCCGATTGAGTCGTGTCCACCTCTTTACAATCCTATGGACTGTAGCCCACCAGGCTCCTCTGTCCAAGGGATTCTCCAGGTAAGTATACTGGAGTGGGTTGCCACACCCTCCTCCAGGGGGATCTTCCCAATCCAGGGATCGAACCCACACCTCTTACATCTCCTGCATTGGCAGGTGGGTTCTTTACCACTAGCACCACCTGGGAAGCCTTTACTTTAGCAGGCCTTTACTAAATACATAGTCAATGAATGAATGATTGAATCTCCTGCAACTCTTTGGTGAAAAAGAGCTTTGGCATCAACCAGGTAGCTGGTCCCCGTCTGAGGAACTGCCCTTCTCCTAATACATTCTGCCACTGGGTCTGTTGTCAAGTATTTCCAGTTGTTCCTTCTGGGTTGAGTGTTCATTCTCGCCTTAATAAGAAAGGATGCTTAGCGCTCATGTAGGAGATCAGGTGACTCTAATTCAGGGGGAGCTTTTCTAGCACAATAACAACCTCACCCTCATTTTATCCATCATAAATTATAGGGTTCATTCCCCTATGAGGAACAGCTCCTGTTCTTTAAAAACATAATTAAGATTTGGGATATCAGTTATTTAAAAAGAGACATCCAGATCTCTACACAGAGAATATTTTCAGTTCCCTTTTCACAGAACTTAAAACAAAGAATAAAATTCTGCTTAAAAAAAAAATCAACTACAGTCTTAATCAGTTCTATCTCTTCTCTCTACAAAAAAAGGCAAATGTCATCATCATACCTCTTTCCCTTATGAAGAACTGCATGTGCAAGAGATATACCACTTTTGATTGTATGCAGACACATGTACTAGCTTCTGATCTGATCTCAAGTTCTGCCAGGTCGTGTCCAAACATACACAAGGAATCTTCCTATGCTGTTGAGAACTTTCAAATAGGCTTAACGCAGTACAATCAAAGGTGAAGAATTATAAGCTTTTTTGAAGTTTTCTAAATACTCGTGTCATTTAAAAATGGGAAAGGTGGAAATGTAATTCTCAATCAAAAGAGAGAATTTATGAAATACTTCTCTCTAATATCCTTAATAAGCCAGTCTTTTGGACACACACATAGACATACTACACAGCCCTTTCCATTAAAGACTTTTTGTGGGTTTTTTTTTTCTTCACATAATCCCCCCATCATTCAATCACATTCTTCAAAGAAACTGTGCCAGATGTAAAGTGGTCATGTATTAATATAATCACCCAAAGCTTCCTATCATGCATGCTGTTTTCCCATTGTTAAAATAATCTATATTTTCCAATAAGTCATAATTTCATATTGCAGATTCCAGAACTATAAAAGACAAAGAAAAAATATACATACATCAAGCAAACAAAGAATAATTACAAAGAAAAGTACTAATTAATGGGCTTCCGGTTCAAGATAGCAGACTAGAAGGACATGAGCTCATCTCCTCCTGCGAGAGCACCAAAACCACAACTAGTTGTTGAACAACCATTGACAGGAGATGCTGGAACCCACCAATGTCCAAAGACAAAGCAGAAGCTACAGTGAGGCAGTAAGAGGGGCACAAACACAACCAAATCAAATCCCATAGCCACGGGAGAGAACAATAATGCCACACACTGGAGAAAAAGACCGCCAGAGAAATCCTTCTCTTGTTGCGAAGGTTCTGAGCCTCACATCAGGCTTCCGATCCTGGGGATATAGCAAAAGGACTAGGAATCCCCAGGGAACTTGACTGGGAAAGCCAGCGGGATTTGATTACAAGATTTCCACAAGACGGAGGGAAATCGATTCCACTGTTGGGAGGCACCAACAAAATTGTGCACGCACCAAGACCCAGGGTGAAGGAGCAGTGACCCCACAGGAGATGGAACCATACCTACCTGCTAGTGGTGGGGGGTCATCCGTGTAGGTGTGGGTTGACAGTGACTCACGACGGGGACGGGGGCACTGGCAACAGCAGTCCTGGACGGTCTCCTTGGCATAAGTCCCCCTGGAGGTCACCATTAACCCTACCTTAGAGCCCACTGACCCCAGGGCTGGGTTACCTCAGGCCAAACAACTAGTGGGGAGGGAGTGCAACCCCACCCATCAGTACATAATTGGACTACAGCTTACTGAGCAAGCCCTGCCCACCAGAGCAAGACCCAGTTTTTCCCACAGCCAATTCCCCCCATCAAGAAGCTTACACAAGCCTTAGCCTCATCCACCAAAAAGCAGACAGAAGTAAGAAGAACCACAATTTTGCAGCAGCTAAAATGAAAACCACATTACAGAAAGCTCATCAGAATGAGAAAGCAGAAAGTCATGTCCCAATGAAGGGACAAGATGAAACCCCAAAAAAAAACAACTAAATGAAGTGGAGATAGGCAACCTTCCAAAAAAAGAATTCAGAACAATGATAGTGAAGATGATCCAGGATCTCAGAAACAGAATGGAGAAGATGCAAGAAATGTTTACTGAAGACCTAGAAGAACTAAAGAACAAACAGAGATGAACAACAGACTAAAAGGAAAAAATAGGAGAAGAATTGAGGCAGAAGAACAGATAAGTGACCTGGAGGGCAGAATGGTGGAAATCACTGCCGCAGAACAGAATGTAGAAAAAAGGATTGGAAAACAAAAAAATGAAGGCAGCCTGAGAGATCTCTGGGATATTAAATGCACCAACATTCGCATTATAGGTGTCCCAGAAGGAGAAGAGAGAAAAGACCCAAGAAAACATTTGAAGAGATAATAGCTGAACATTTCCCTAACATGGGAAATGAAATAGTCAACCAAGTTCAGGAAACACAGAGAGTCACAGGCAGGATAAACCAAGCAGGAACACATCAAGACACATAGTAATCAAAATGACAAAAGTTAAAGACAAAGATAAAATATGAAAAGCAACAAGGGAAAAATGACAGATAATATACAAAGGAACTCCCATAAGGTTATCAGCTGATTTCTCAACAGAAACTCTACAAGTCAGAAGGGAAAGGCATGATATAGTTCAAGTGATGGAAGAGAAGAACCTCCAACCAAGAATACTCCACCCAGCAAGACTCTCATGCAGATTTGACAAAGCGTCAAATGCTTCCAGACAAGCAAAAGTTAAAAGAATTCAGCACCACCAAACCAGCTTTACAAAAAATGGTAAAAGAACTTCTCTAGGCAGGAAACACAAGAGAAGGAAAAGACCTACACAAATTAAACCCAAAACAATTAAGAAAATGGTAAAAGGATCATACATGTTAATAATTACCTTAAGTGTAAAATGGATTAAATGCAGCAACCAAAAGACATAGATTGGCTGGGCAGATGAAAACATGTGCATTTATGTACTTCCACTTGCCACATTACTTAACCCTCCAAATTATATGTAATTATTTTATATTGTTAGGTTAATCATGTTTCCATTATGGCTTGCAATTGTAATTATCGTTTATTTTTGTCTACTGATTGTGAAAACTGATAAATATCTTCTACTATTGTGATTATGTAACTATTATTCACTTAAAACCATTGTGTCACAATTCAGTTCAGTTCAGTCGCTCAGTCGTGTCCGACTCTTTGCGACCCCATGAATCGCAGCACGCCAGGCCTCCCTGTTCATCACCATCTCTCGGAGTTCACTCAGACTCACATCCATCGAGTCCGTGATGCCATCCAGCCATCTCATCCTCGGTCGTCCCCTTCTCCTCCTGCCCCCAATCCCTCCCAGCATCAGAGTCTTTTCCAATGAGTCAACTCTTCGCATGAGGTGGCCAAAGTACTGGA
>SJYT01064557.1:466481-485619 GCA_006410635.1 Cephalophus harveyi
ATAAAGCAGAAGTAGATGTTTTTCTGGAACTCTCTTGCTTTTTCCATGATCCAGCGGATGTTGGCAATTTGATCTCTGGTTCCTCTGCCTTTTCTAAAGCCAGCTTGAACATCAGGGAGTTCACGGTTCACGTATTGCTGAAGCCTGGCTTGGAGGATTTTGAGCATTACTTTACTAGCATGTGAGATGAGTGCAATTGTGCGGTAGTTGGAGCATTCTTTGGCATTGCCTTTCTTTGGGATTGGAATGAAAACTGACCTTTTCCAGTCCTGTGGCCACTGCTGAGTTTTCCAAATTTGCTGGCAGATTGAGTGCAGCACTTTCACAGCATCATCTTTCAGGATTTGAAACACTGGAATTCCATCACCTCCACTAGCTTTGTTCGTAGTGATGCTTTCTAAGGCCCACTTGACTTCACATTCCAAGATGTCTGGCTCTAGATTAGTGATCACATCATCATGATTATCTGGGTCGTGAAGATCTTTTTTGTACAGTTCTTCCGTGTATTCTTGCCACCTCTTCTTAATATCTTCTGCTTCTGTTAGGTCCAGACCATTGGCCAACAGAAAATAATAGAATTCTATATCACTAAAACTACCACTTAATAGAAAAACCTGTAATCACTTTTTATTTTATTTTATTTTTTTATTATTTTTTTAATTTTATTTTTACTTTATTTTACTTTACAATACCGTATTGGTTTTGCCATACATTGACATGAATCCACCATGGGTGTATACGAGTTCCCAATCCTGAATCCCCCTCCCACCTCCCTTTTTAAAATCCAGATGCATATCAGAATTGTCTTGGAATTTTTTTGAAAAATACAAATGCCCAGGTATTGCTTTTTTTCTCCAAACTCCAGAAGTGTTTCTAATGAGCAGTCATGTTTAAAAACAACTAGACTATACGATGCTGTTTTATTTTTATCGAGTTTATTTCACTTTCTATTTCATATTCAGTGCCCCCTTTTCATTTAGCTTATGTTTTCCAATTTCTCCATCTCTTTTTTTGTTGCTGTTCTTTCTCAAGCCTTTATCAAGCATAGTAGAAAGATTTTATATACATATATATATGTATAATGTAATATATATATTTTAGAAACATTATGAATTTTTGCCTAGCTAAAAAATTTATGACATTTTTATTCCTCTTGTTTGACTTAGTAGGAATAGAATGCTAGATTGCTAGATTTCTAATTTACATTCACTCAAAACTTTGATATAGTTCCATGTATTTTGGCATCTAGTACTACTGCTAAAAGTCTAGAAAATTTATTATCTTAGTGATTAAAAAAAAAAATTGAAAGAGGGTTGAAACTTCTAATCCAGTTCTGAGAATATAAAGAAATACTATGTTGTAAAAAAAAAAAAAAAACGCAGGAAATTAACATGGGATACAGAACTATTAACTACAGTACAGATTTGTTCAAATTTCACAAAAATCTATGCTAGCGTCCATTATTTATTTTCATACCTTATTCAAGACTCCACATTGTATTCAACTGCACTGAGCAGCTTCCACTGCATGCAACAAATTCTGGTAAATTCTCTTTTCATTTTTATTCTATTACAAATATTTTCTAATTTTCCTTGTTATGGCTTCTTAGATACACCCACCATTTTAAAAGAATCATGAAAAAGATGTTTAATTACCAAATACATGGGATTTTTAAAGTATTTTTAGATATTAATTTCTCATTTTGATATTAATGGATCATTTAAATGCTTTCTTCTCTGCAATCACTGTGTTTTTTTCAGTCTTCTAACTATTGAGGCTTTCAATGGCTAAATCAAAGACCTGTCTTGGTAAATGTCACATTGCACTTGAAAATGTGTGGGTTATTTTCAAATATCTTTTGATATTGATTTCTAACACAATTCCACAGTGATAAGAGAACAAACTGTGTGATTTCAATATTTTTAGGCCATGAAATTTTGCACTTTAAGTCCCTGAATCTGTTCCAGAGTCTCCTAGTTTATAACCTGTGGGAACTTGAATAGAATTTGTATCCTATTGTTGTGTGAAAATTGTATAATCTTAATTGTGTTGAATTGGTTCATGGTGCTCTTCAGGTCTATTATATCCCTCTACTTCTCTGTATAGTCATTCTATTAATTTTTGAGAGTTTGATATTGAAACTCCAACTAAAAATCTTATCTACTTAAAAAATAATTGACATATAGATTGGAACTATACGTAACCTTGTTCTGTATTTTGCATTCCTCTTGTAAATGTATCCTTGCATAATTTAAATGTATACTTGCATAATTAAAAAAATTTTTAATTAAAGATTATTAAAAAAAGAAAAATACTAATTAATAATAATAAAAATTATGTGCAAGGCACTGTCCCAAGTCCTTTACTTTCTTTATTTCTCAGAATAATTCTATGTGGTAGGTACTGGTATAATCTTCATTTTACACATAAGAAAAGCAAAACTGAAAGAGATGAAATAATTTCCCTTAAGATCAGATAGTTGGTGAATGACATCACAGAAAGTCAATCCTAGGTCTGTTTGACTCCAAAATCCATTATCTTAACCACCACACTGCACAGCCCCTCTTGATATTGTTAGGTAGGTAGAACAGGGAAAAGGAGTCCAAAATGGCGATGGCTACAGACAAGGAAGGGAAAAGCCCGCGAAAATGAAACAAAAGAAGGTCCGAGGACCGGAGTGAGGACCTCAGGTAAAACAAACAACACTCCTGGCTGGCCCAATTTACATAGGACAGGCCCAGGGAGAGATAAATGTATAAATAGAGGAGCCAGAGCCAGCTTGCTCTCTCTCTCTCCCCCACGTGCTGAGGCACTCTTCTCCTCGTCTTTGGATCGACGTGCCCCCACGCCTCAAAGATGGATTTTCCTGCTATCTTCTAAATAAAATAGAGCTGTAACACTGAGCTGTAGCACTGATTTGTCTAAGAGCTATAACACGGTCCATTTGAGACCTGAGAGCTATAACATGGTCTATCCAAGACCTGAGAGCTGTGACACGCCGAGGGGGCTTTAATGTCCGCCACTCCAAATCTTTGTTGTGATGAGACAAAGAACCGAGGAGCATACACTCGCGTGACAATATCATTAATAGAAATGGGGTAGTCACTTACTTTCATGATGATCCTACAATTCTGAGAGGCAAGAAAATGTGCAGACTCTACAGGAGGTGCGGAAGGACCCCAGAATACGCAAGTCATGTTTGTGTAAGACAAGACAGACTCATCCCCCAGTCCTGACTGGGCTTATTACCCCAGGTGCAGAAATGACAGCAGTAGTACCTGGTCATATGAAAATAAGGAGACTATCAACAGACCAGCTGTGACAACAGATTGTCAAATGCATTGTATTTCAAGCCATGCTGGTATTATTAGCCTGACCTGCCTCGGTTCTGCATTGCTACATCTTCAGACATAAGCCATGCAAGAACTGAGCCCTCTTTCAAACACTGTTAAAATTCTTCAAAACATCTCAAAATCCAGAGCATACATTACTGTACACAGTTTACTCATGATGAACATGATTTTCCATCTACCTACTTATTATCTGATGAACGGCCAAATCTACCCCAAATGCCCCAGCCTCCGAGCTTCCTGGTACGTCAGTGCAGGTAGCAATCTGGAGAAGTTTTCAGTCTAATTCTGGAAGGGTCACTAAAGGAGTGAGAAATGGAATGTTTCCTACCATATCAGCAAACAAAGGATGGCATAGACACAGAAATTGCAGCCACCATGCAAGGTGAGCTGGTGAGCCCTGAGGAAACTCAAGAAGGAAAGAATATCTGCGATCTAGCAGCCACCAGATGCAGCCACTCCCTACGGTGATCCCTGAGGAAAACTCAGGATGTAAAAACAAAATACTGGCCCCAGACAGCTGAGGTGCATATCAAAGGAATGATTTGAGTGAGCCCAGACTCTTGCATCTTCCCATACATAGAAAAGCACTAAACTCCTTAACTTGAGATATCTGGTTTTCCTTTAATTAATAATAATCTTTGGATGTTCAGACTACCTGCCCTTTGTTGCAAAACTTCTATATAACCTGGATGCTCTCACCTCGCCACTTGAGATGCTGTCTCCCAGGCTTGAAGTCCTAAAAATTCCCACCAAATAAAACAAAACTCTCAACTTTTAGGTTATGAATACTCTTTAAGTCAATAGGAGGGAAGGGAGGAAGGAGAGGAGATGTTGTCCAGCCACAGAGAAGGGTCCGCTGCACTGCAGACACAAGTATTAGTTAGTGCGCTGCATTCAGGAAATTCAAGGGTAGTGCCATTCTGACCATTCAGGAATATCGATCCTGATCATTCAGTATGGCTTTTTTTTTTCTATGAATACTTCTGCTGCCAACGCGTGCCACTAAAGGATTCAGTACATTTAAATCCTCATGCCTCTCAACTTGTTGTTTTCCTGCCTGCACTCCAGCAGGTAAGACACCCACAGACTTGCAGTGCTCCGGGCTGTAGAATGCACAGGAGTCTATAATGTTCAGGTTATTTTTAAACTTTCAGGCCACTTTCCCTCCCCATGAACAGCAGGCCTGCCATTTAGAACAGTGTTTAACCCACACCCCACCTGCTTGGAAACTTTAGCTTTTTGTGTTAAAAGAAAAGAAGCAATCCTTTGAGCTCACACACACACACACACACACACACACACACCCCTAAAAACTGAAGATAGTCACCAGCTCTCTGGTGTAAAAGACCCTGCTCCCAAAATGATGCTGAGTTTGTTGAGATGATGCATGTGAAAATGCTTTGTAAACTTAGAGTGTCATACTACAGTGAGTGGTAGTATTGTGATATTTGCAAGGACAGACATCAGGCGTTATAAAGTGATGCCAAAAGACAGTTGCCTACTTCCAAAAGGGTATTATACCAGAACAATCAAAGCATTCAAGGCCCTTCATTTGCCTAGGGAGTCAGACAGGAGCTGGCTAAGGGGTGTTAGGTTATAATTTTCTTCAAATTAATTGTTTTTAAGTGGCAAATATTGGAAGAGAGGGAAAGAAATTCTGAAAACAATTAAACAAAGAGAACGAAGCAGAAGAATGAAAGAAAAAGCTTCAAAGCAGCAACAATCCCTACCATTTGTGGAAGGTCTAACTAATAAGCACTGTGTATGTGTTACATCATTTGATCTGCATAAGACTCCCTGGGGGCTTCAACAATTTTTCAGATGAGATCAGAGAAACAATGTCCCGTGAGAAATGGAATATTTCCTACCATATCAGTTGTCAACTTAAAAAAAATAGCTACTGCCTTAAAGTTGAGAACTATGCTTCATTCGATGGAAATTTTTTGGACTTAAGCCTGGAAGGCATGATCTCAAGTAACCCTGAGAGAACTGCTCCCAGGGGGAAGAGTCAGGATATATAGAAGTTTATAACAAAGGGCAAGTAGCCTGAATATCAAGAGATTATTGGGATTTAAAGAAAGCCAGGTATCTCAAGTTACGGAATTCAGTGCTTTCCTATGAATGGGAAGATGCAAGAGTCTGGGCTCAATGAAATCATTCCTTTCATATTCATCTCAGCTATCTGGGGCCAGTATCCTGTGATTTTTCACATCCTGAGTTCTTCAGTTCTCCCCACAGGGAGTGGCTACAGCCTGATGATTGCCAGATTATGCAGATATTCTCCTTCCTGACTGCCCTGGAGGGCTGGAATCACTGATGATGGTGACACCCTTGTTTACTGATACTGCAAGAAATACTGCATTTCTCAGAGTAAGCACAGTATGTCAAAGTCATCAGTGACTGTAGCTGGTGAGCCCTGAGGGAACTCAGGAAAGAAAGGATATTTGCCATCTCACAGCCCAGACTGCAGCCACTCCCTACAGTGAGCCCTGAGGGAAACTCAGGATGTGACAATAGAATACCGGCCCCAGATAGCTGAGGTGCCTATCAAAAGAATGATTGGAGGGAGCCCAAACTCTTGCGTCTTCCCATACAGAGACAAGCACTAAACTCCTTAACTTGAGATATCTGGTTTTCCTTTAATTAACAATAATCTTTGGGTGTTCAGAATACCTGCCCTTTGTTGCAAAACTTCTATATAACCTGGTTCCCCTCACCTCGCCTCCTCAGAGCAGTTCTCTCAGGGTTACTTGAGATGCTGCCTCCCAGGCTTGAAGTCCAAAAAATATCTGCAGAATAAAACATAACTCTCAACTTTTAGGTTGTGAATATTTAAGTTGACACCCTAAACTAAGATTGCACAGCGAGTATGCAATGGAGCCGGAATTGGAGCTGGACCTGCCTGATGCCAGAGGACACATCCCACCCCTTCCCCCACGGTGAAAGCCACGTGGGAAGGAGCGAGTGTGTCCTGAATGGTGAGGCTGGGCAAAAATGGTTTCAAGGGCCTGTAGCGGAAGAGCTCGGGGTCACTGCCAAGTCAGTGAGGGTCAGGCAGTGAGCACAGAGCCTCCTCCACCAGAAATAAAAAGTCTCTTTTCCTTGAGGAAAAATGTAGATCTTGCATGAGCTACAGAAACCCACATAGCCATGCAGGCCTTGGGGAACAGGCCTGGACAAAATCCATCACAGACAGTCCCCAAACGTCTTCCCGATGACGGGATACCCCTCGGGCCAAAGGCTGTAGCTTCTGAAGTCCCATTGTTGCCACACTGGGACCTACCCCAAAACAAATCAAGCAGCGTTCCCTTGCAGCAAACCTCTTCCCCTCAACTCCACACCCAGGACGAATGACTCACTGGAGAGCCTCCTCCTCCCACTCTCCCCACTCCCCTTCTGGCTGAGGGCCCGAGAAGTGATGAAATGATCAGGTGGCTCAACACTTCTACTGCTAAATACATTCGGTGAGGGGGGGGGGTGGTGGGGATGGTTAGAACCAGAGTCTGTTTCCCTGGAGGCTACCAGGGTGTGTACATATTCTGCTGTAGCCGGGGCTCAGTACGAACTGGCTTCCCCATTTTCCTGCTTCCCCTGCCTCTCGGGAGCATCTCCAATCTATTGTTCTCCTGCCACTTCCCTTGCTTCCCCTTCATCTTCTTTACTTTTTATTCTTCCTTTCTTCTTTCTTCTAAAGGCATGCATCCCTCAGAGCCTGTTTCCCACCCTCTTCTCTATGTAGACCCTCTTTCTGGGTAATTTCATCCATCCAGAAGGCTTCAACCACAGTTAATATCTGGAAGACTCCCCCATCTTTTCCTCCGGTGCATTCTTTTAAAAGTCTGGTACCACATTCACAACTGCTCTAAGGCTCCTCCTCCACCTGGATGGCCTGACAGGGCCGTCAATCAACTGGTTTAAAAACCCACTCAATAGTGTCTTTCCCTCTAAACCAGCTCCTCTCTGGGTCTGTCATTCTGATTGCAGCACCACACTCGCCCTCTAACTCAGGCATGAAACTTTGGAATGAAAGATGATTCTTCCTCTTGCCCACATCCTTCAACAACCTTTCCCCAAATCCTGTTACTTTTTTTTTCCTGTTCCTCTTTCACAGGTTTTCTATTTGCACAACTATCTCTCAAGTTTAGACCTGTATGCCCTCTCCTTGGAAGCTGGGAAGAGCTTCCCAACCCATCTTCTTCTTCCAGATTTGCAGCAAAATCCAAGAGTATGAACAATGCTGTACCCTCCCCATGCCAAGCACCATGTCTGCTAAAAAAAAAAAAATCATTATATTTATTTATTGAATGAATAGATGAGTTTTCTAGTGCTTATAAAATAAAACTATGAAATCATGCTGCTGCTGCTGCTGCTAAGTCGCTTCAGTCATGTCCGACTCTGTGCAACCCCACAGACGGCAGCCTACCAGGCTCCACCGTCCCTGGGATTCTCCAGGCAAGAACACTGGAGTGGATTGCCATTTCCTTCTCCAATGTATGAAAGTGAAAAGTGAAAGTGAAGTCGCTCAGTAGTGTCTGACTCTTTGTGACCCCATGGACTGCAGCCTACCAGGCTCCTCCATCCATGGGATTTTCCAGGCAAGAGTACTGGAGTGGGGTGCCATCACCTTCTCTGATGAAATCATGAGATCTTATCATCTTAGGGTTGAAAGCAAACTTAAAACATCACCCCACATAAGTCCTTGTTTCAAAATCAAGGACTGAACAAATGGCCCACTCCACTCCATCCATCCCAGCAATATCTCCATTGACTGTGCTGCTCTCACTGCCTGCTCCAATGAAGCAGGACTCTCACCAGTCTCAGTTCAGTTCAATTCAGTTCAGTTGCTCAGTCGTGTCCGACTCTTTGCGATCCCATGAATCGCAGCACGCCAGGCCTGCCTGTCCATCACCAACTCCCGGAGTTCACTCAGACTCACGTCCATCGAGTCAGTGATGCCATCCAGCCATCTCATCCTCTGTCGTCCCCTTCTTCTCCTGCCCCCAATCCCTCCCAGCATCAAACTCTTTTCCAATGAGTCAACTCTTCGCATGAGGTGGCCAAAGTACTGGAGTTTCAGCTTTAGCATCATTCCTTCCAATGAACACCCAGGACTGATCTCCTTTAGAATGGACTGGTTGGATCTCCTTGCAGTCCAAGGGACTCTCACCAGTCTACAAATACATAAATACACAACTTCCACAAATGCAAATCCTCCTGCATATAATTTCCCACTTTCTTCCTACCTTCTGTCCCCTTGCTCCTTTATCTTGCTGTCAAAAAACTAGACTTCAAAACTCAACTCATACCATACCTCCTCGGTGTAGCATTTTGTTATCATGACACAAACATGATCTCTTTCTTCTCTGACAAAGAGGCACTTTGTCCTCCTACCTCAGGAACCATGGTATATGGATCTCTCCTCCCCCACTGCACTACAGGGGCTTCATTTATCCATCCTTTCATTCTTCACGCAACAAATGCATGGCCGCTACACATGGAGGGTACTAAATACATGTTTACTGAATGCATGAATGAGTGGTCACTACATGCAAAGCTAAATAGATACAACCAGCTCATGGACTTCTCACAATCTGTGTCATGTTGGGACGGGTGTTTGGGAATAGCTGGAAGTGATAAACCTGTTTTGGAAGCAACTGGTTCAGCTCAAAGAAGACAAGTCTTCGACTCTCATGTCACAGGGACAAGGGAGACTTGCAAGCACAGCATGACAAGATGAATGCTCCATTGTGCAGAGGCAAACACAGTGGTCACAGTGAGCTTGCAGCTCAGAGCATTCTGAGTCCACAATTGCATTCTTTGGTGAGAAAGGAGCAGTTATTTTAACCCATTTCATTTGATTCATGCTTCTATGGACGTGACGTGGGTAGAAGTGGTCTGAGTTAGATGAGTAAGTTGAACAGAGCTTCCCTAATCTAGCCACACATATTATCAACCTCCTCTTCCAGCCTCTCCTTTTTACCGATGAGAAAACACATGTAAGAGTGGGGTTTCTCAACCTCAGTACTAATGACATTTTTGAGTCAGATAATTCTTTGCCATGGTAGGTGGTTCTGTGCATTGTAGGATGCTTAGTGGCATTGCTGGCTCCTTACCACTAGTGGCCCTATGCACCTCCTAGTTGCTGCTGCTGCTAAGTCACTTCAGTCGTGTCCGACTCTGTGTGACCCCATAGATGGCAGCCCACCTGGCTCCCCCGTCCCTGGGATTCTCCAGGCAAGAACACTGGAGTGGGTTGCCATTTCCTTCTCCAATGCATGAAAGTGAAAAGTGAAAGGCAAGTCGCTCAGTCGTGTCCGACTCTTCGCAACCCCATGGACCACAGCCTACCAGGCTCCTCTGTCCATGGGATTTTCCAGGCAAGAGTACTGGAGTGGGGTGCCATCGCCTTCTCCCCTCCTAGCTGGGACAAGCAAAAATGTTTCCAATTCCCAAATGTCCCTTGGTGGGGGTCGCGGAGTGACAAGACTGGTTGAGAGCACGGGTGTAGAATAATTGAGGTTCTCAAGATCACGAGACTCCCCAGCACTGTAACTAGGAATGCAATAGGATGCTCTTGCCACACCAACACTCTCTTTCACTTTTCTCCCTCATCTCTGACAAGGCACAGCCTTTGGGTGCTGGAGTGAACTCAGAGCTGCATGTCTGGTTTTCTAATGGCCTCATAGCCCTACAGGGGTTTCCACACCTCAGTATGAAACAGACATATTCCTAGCAGAGACTGAAGGGAGAACTCGGGGTGGAGCAAACAGGGATCACAATCCAATATCATCTGCTTAAGGCTTAGCAACCGGATCTCAGACAAGTGGCATTCCTCCTCATACTTCAGATGCTAAGAAATGCAGTTACCAGGCCCCGTGGAGAATAGGTTTTCCCCCACAAATTGGCTTTGTCTTCAGTGAAAACTCCTACACTCATGCTTTCAACTCAATCCTTTACACCCTCACCCCTGCTTCTCCTTCTGTTTGCTTCCTCTTCTAATGTTTAAATTTAGAGGAGCACTTGAGTCCTTCAATCTCTCCTTTCACCAACACCTTCTGTGGCTTCCACTTTGCTTTTAGAATTTACCTTCAGTAGAACTGGAGAACCATCTCTTTGCTTCCAAACTCTGATCTTTTATTTCCTAAAAAGACTCAATCACTTCAGGCAAGATATTTTTAGACACTGCTTACCAGGACTTATCAATGACTGCTTTTCTAAGTGAACTGCCATTAGCTAAGCACTCAGGTACCATCTATCCGAGGGGGCAGAAAGTAACTGTCCATTAAATGCATTGCTGTTCCTCCCCAACTCCCCTCCTCAAATCTTCTTCTATGCTCAGTCCAGCATTGAGTAACTTCTCTGTTAGGAACATCACACTTACAAGTCTTGGAGGATGCTGTGTATGCCCCCAGGAAATATCTTATGCTTTCCTATTTTAGAGAATTCTCTTTGTAAAAGTCATTCAAGGATCCAGTACTAGTGAGATAGCAGAATAAAAAAAGCCTCTTGCTAAAAATGTTCGGAAAACTCGATAAAGTACAGAAATACATTTTCAAATTTATTTTAAAACATATATTGCTGAACTTGCAAAATATAAAAGGAAATTCCTAGGGGGAAATGAAAAACCTAGGACTAAGCATATACACCAAGACTGCAGCTATCCCACAGACAGTGATTAGTCCTGGTAAACTAGAAGATTCAATAGGTGGGTTTTAATGCCCATTCAAGAGAAAGAGACAAAGTGTTAAGAGCACATGTGAATAGAAGTTGAAACTAAGATTCTGCATTAAGCTGGAACACTTGAAGGACTGCACTCTCAGTTAAACAATACACTGCATAAAAATCAACTCTGCAGCAAAAGGAGATGATGCAGAAGCTTTTATCTCTGCGTGAGAAAAGCAAAACCTGAGAAATCAAAACCCAAGACTGTATATGGTACACGGATTTATAAGGTAAATTCATACCACATGTTCAGGAGGGTTCAGGAATCCTTAAGTTAAAGTAAAAACTCGTCCCAATAACTTTCCTGGGTTAAACAAGAGAACTAAACAAAACCATTCTATAAGACTCCTCTACAACTCAGACTCTACTGCATTTACATAGGAAAAACAGCATCATTAGACATGAGCTTGCAATCAAAAACTTTTAATCACACAAGGAAATAATCTACTATAAGGGAAAGTTAGTTGATATAATAAGAGAATGAGCACACTAGAGCTTGAAACAACAGAAAAGGCATATAGAGAAAGACAATAATAGAATACAATGAAAAAAGTTTTAACTGGTAAATACAATGTCTTGTAATGAAAAATCTAATCTTTGAAATTAAATATAGTAGAAAAGTTAACTATTAGGTTAGACACACTAAGAAAAGTATTAATGGACATGTAGACAGCTAAGGAAACTTCTAGGTATACAGCACAGAGAGATAAACACATGGGAAATATGATTAAAGTTAACAGAAAGGGAGAACAGATGAAAAAGATCCAAAATATATCTAATAGGAGTTCTAGAAAGAGATAACGGGGGAAAGACAGTATTTGAAGAGCCAAAGATTAAATTTTACAGTATTAGTGAAAGACACAAATCCTTAGAGTCAAGAATTTCAGTAAGTTCTAAGCAGAATGAACAAAAATAAATCCAACTTTATACACATTTTAGTGAAATATTAAAAGTTATAAAATTATGAAGAGAAAAATCTTAAAAGCATCCTGAGAGAAAAAACAGATTACCTAAAGAAACAATATTATTAATAGATTACAGGTCTGTATAGTCAAAGCTATGGTTTTTCCAGTACTCATGTGCAGATGTGAAAGTTGAACCATAAAGGAGGCTGAATGCCTAAGAATTGATGCTTTCTAACTGGTGCTGGAGAAGACTCTTGAGAGTCCATTGGACATCAAGGAGATCAGACCAGTCAATCCTAAAGAAAATCAACCCTGAATATTCACTGGAAGGACTTATGCTAAAGCTCAAACTCCAATACTTTGGCCACTTGATGCAAAGAGCTGATCCATTGGAAAAGATCCTGATGCTGGGAAAGATTGAAGGCAGGAGGAGAAGAGGGTGCCAGAGGATGAGATGGCTAGATGGCATCACCAACTCAATGGACATGAGTTTGAGCAAACTCCAGGAGATAGTGAAGGACAGGGAAGCTTGGCATACTGCTGTTATGGGATCACAAAGAGTCGGACATGACTGAGCGATTGAATAGCAACAATCAACTATAATACCTGCGGCTAGAAAATGATGAAATAATACCTTCAAGTCCAAAAAATACTCAGTAAATTGTTACTCAAAACTGAGATTTAAATAAAGTCTTTCTCAGAACAATGAAGAAGATTTTACCACTCAAGTTCAGGTGAAATAAGTACTACACGATATTCCTCAAGAAGGAAGTTTAAATGGAAGAAAAGACTGCCATGCAAGAAAATGGCATGATAAGCAAAAGACAATGGTAAATAGGAGGACAAATCTAAAGATAGACAGATGACAGATAAGAGAGAGGGTATAACTTGTGACCTCACAGACTCAAGACAAAGCCATATCACTAGAGGAGAGTGTCATGCAAGTTGGGAAGGGTGACCAGAGGTGAGGTATTGTTCAGACTTGAAGGCGTACAGACTCGAAGTCAAGCCATGTATTTGAAGTGAGGTATGTGACTAGGACACCCACTAAAAATACTTCTATTCATTGTTGTACTTAAAGTGCTAGTCAGTGTAATAAGTAAAGAGAAAGAAATGGCATATGGATTTTAAAGGAAAAAAACAAAGCTGTCATTATTCATAATTGATACCGCCTACATAAAAAATATGACTGCCTTTGGTGGGGGGAAATCATTCAAAGTAATAAGAGAGTTCTGTGAGCATGTTGGATATGAAACAGGATACAAAAATACCAGTTCTGATAAAACTACAACAAAGAACCAGAAGATACAATAATAAAAAGGCATCATGCAATATCATCGAAACTGTTAAACAAGTAACAGATGTGCAGTAAAAGATGTAAAAAAAACTTTAAATCCTTTGAGGGACTTTAAGGAAGATCTAAGCATAGGAAGAAACATGTCATGTTCAGGGTTGGAAAAATAGCTTGAAGATTCCAACTGTCCCTCAAATAAAACTATAAATTCAGTTTCAGTCAAAATCCCATTTTTTAAATGAAATACAACAATCTTATCCTAAAAGTTTTATTAATGAATAAAGATCAATATCCAAGACAATTTGGCAGGGGTATGGGAAGGAACTTGGGTAAACTCCAGGAGATGATGAAGGACAGCGAGGCCTGGTGTGCTGCAGTCCACGGGGTCGCAAAGAGTCGGACACAACTGGGCAACTGAAGAACAACAACAAGGAAGGATTTACCCTAAAATATCAAAACTACAAGCTATAAAAACTAAATTAGTGAGACAGAGATAAAATGGATATACCGTTAGGCCAGTGGAAAAAAATAAGATGCTCAGGAAGAGTGGAAACAAATTAACTAGTCACTAAGTGTTCTTGCCTGGAGAATCCCAGGGACGGGGGAGCCTGGTGGGCTGCCGTCCGTGGGGTCACACAGAGTCGGACACGACTGAAGCGACTTAGCAGCAGCAGCAGCAGATGGTGACTAATGGGACAAAGGACTAACCATGGGGGTAGGGGGAGGAATAAAAGACAAAATCAGAGCTTACCTCTATACATGAGAATTGACTCTAGCTGAAGTAAAAGAGCCAAATGTGATAAGCAAAAACTAAAGATTCTAGTTTTAAAAAAATACAAATGACTTCTTTTTAATCTAAATATGTAGAAGGAATTTTTTAAACGACAAAATGAACAAAAATCACAAAGAAAAAAGCAGATATCTTTGACCACACTAATATTAACAACTCTGTATGACAAAAAACACCATAAACCACATGAAAAAGACAAGCCATGTGATGGAGAAGATATTTACAACCCACAAATCATATCTATCTGTAAGAACTCTCAACGACTTAGCAGCAGCAGCAGCAGATGGTGACTAATGGGACAAAGGACTAACCATGGGGGTAGGGGGAGGAATAAAAGACAAAATCAGAGCTTACCTCTATACATGAGAATTGACTCTAGCTGAAGTAAAAGAGCCAAATGTGATAAGCAAAAACTAAAGATTCTAGTTTTAAAAAAATACAAATGACTTCTTTTTAATCTAAATATGTAGAAGGAATTTTTTAAACGACAAAATGAACAAAAATCACAAAGAAAAAAGCAGATATCTTTGACCACACTAATATTAACAACTCTGTATGACAAAAAACACCATAAACCACATGAAAAAGACAAGCCATGTGATGGAGAAGATATTTACAACCCACAAATCATATCTATCTGTAAGAACTCTCACAAATCATAAGAAGAAAACACAAACTATGTGATAGAAATATGGGAAAAGGATATGAACCTACAATTCACTTAAGAAGAAACTCACATGGCTAATAAACATATATGAAAAGCTCAATTTCATTTGGGGGGGATGCAATTAATGCAATAATTCAATTTCATTTTACACCCAGATTCGTCAAATGTTAATACTTCTGATCACCTCAGCTGTTGTGGGCAATATATGGAAATGGGAACTCTGCATATGTGAGAAAGTAAATGACAGTCACTCTGGAAAGCAATGTGGTAACACCTAATAAAGTTGGACATCTGCATTCCAAATCTCAGTAATTCCACTGTTAGGCACCAACCCTAGAGAAAAATTTCACCTGTGCCCAAGGAGACATGGACAAGGTTGATCATTTTCGCATTGCTTCTAATAGCAAAAGCATCGGAGCAACCTAACTCGCCTCAGAAAGGGAGTAAATTAACCACCTGTGATTTATTTATACAGTGCAGTGGTAAGCAGAAAGTAAAAAAATGAACTAAGTGTGTGTGTAATAACACTAGTAAATCCTAAAAATAAATGTTCACTTTGCCTCAAAAGGGCACATTCCATACATCATTTATATAAAACTTTAAAACTCACAGAAATTCACATGCATATTTTATGAATACACACACTAGCAGTAAAATTGCAAATGCACATGGTAAGGAAATATCAATTCAGAAAAATTGACTTCTGGAGTGAGGGATAAGGATAAGGGTACATACATGCATCTGTAACATTTTATTTCTTTAAAAATGGGAGAAAGAAGAAGTAAATATGGCAAATATCATTATCTATTTAATCTTCATGTTAAATATATTTCTGTTGTTCAGTCATTAAGTTGTGTCTGACTCTTTGCAACCCCACAGACTGCAGCACGCCAGACTTTCCTGTCCTTCATTATTTCCCAGAGTTTCCTCAAACTTATGTCCATTGAGTTGGTGATGCCATCCAACCATCTCATTCTATGTCATCCCCTTCTCTTCCTGCCTCAATCTCCCAGCATCAGGGTCTTTTCCAATGAGTCAGCTCTTTGCACCAGGTGGCCAAAGTATTGGAGCTTCAGCGTCCTTCCAGTGAATCTTCAGAGATGATTTTCTTTTGGATTGACTGATTAAATATATGGATGTTTCTTAACTGCTTTCTATACTAAATATTTGAAATATATCATAATTCAAATAAATGTTGAAGAGAAATTCAGGAGATATTCTTAATTAAAATACAGACAGATGGCAAAGATCCGGGCAATCTTATGCACTTCTGACAGGGGTATAATTAGTACAAACTCTCTTGGGGGAGACTGGACAATATTTCTCTAGCATCATACATATATGCACTGCCACTCAATGGTTTGAGCAAACTCTGGGAGATAGTAAAGGACAGGGAAGGCTGGCGTGCTGCAGTCCATGGGGTCATGAAGTCAGACACGACTGAGCGACTGAACAAAAAAACGCCCCCAATAATTGCAATTTTAAGAACTTATCTTTATGAGATCACTGAACTTGCATGAAAATAAGCATCTGTAAAATTGTCCATTGGATTGTTAATTTGAATATAAGAAACTACAACCTAAAATAAGGACAATAAAAAACTGGCTAACACATTATAATATAATCATATAATGAGGTATTTGACAATCATTAAAAACCATAGGCTAAAATAAATCATATGGTAAAATAATATATAATGACATAGGAAACTGCTCACAGTAAATTATTAGTCAGGAAAGCAGGTTATAAAAGCAATATGCATGCACTATAATCCCCACTGAGTATAATAAATTGTACATGATGAGATTATAGATAACTTAAATTTTCTTCTCTATGCTTTCCCATACTTTCTAAAATAAAGTCCTCTTGTAATTTCAAAAAAGCTACATTATTTTATCTAAGAAGGGTCTAATATTCATATGAGTTGTTCACATCAGCCACTGTTAGTGACTGATGATTTATCCTATAAGTGCCAGGGTTATTTTTGGTTGAACAGGGGAAGAAGAGAACACAGAGGGGTAAATGCCTTAGAGTCTGATTGCAAAGTGAGAAGCCACAACTGCCTGAAGTATTACAATCTTCCATCTGTTAAATGGATTGAACACCACTTGTCTCAAATTATCTCACAGGGCCACCATCACGGTAATTCATAGATGCCTGGTGCCTCTCAGAAGAAAGGGCTGGATTCTAGCCTCCTGAATATCACTAAAGGAATGTTTTATAAGGATCTGTTACCTACTTCGCCTGGGGCTTCCCTTGTGGCTCAGACGGTAAAGAATCTGCCTGCAATGCGGGAGAACCAGGTTCAATCCCTGGGTTGGGAAGATCTCCTGGAGAAGGGAATGACAACTCACTCCAGTATTCTTGCCTGGAGAATTCTATGGACAGAGGAGCCTGGCAGGCTACAGTCCATGGGATCTAGAGAGTCAGACATGACTGAGTGACTAACACACACACATACACACACACACACACACATTACCTCCTTAATACACAAACTGCAGAACCTCCAGACTAAACCCTGGAGAGAGATCTGCCAGATGAGGGCCAAGGCTGAACCCATCTCACCTTAACCCCACTGAACTGCACCCTCCACAGGACTGATTGATTATAAATGCAGAGAGTAGGTTATACACCAAAACCATTTAACCCTCACAACAACTCCAGGCAGTTGGTGTTATTAATCTCCATATTGCAGGTAAGAAATTTAGACCGAGGACATATAACTAGGAACTGGTCAAGCTGGAATCAAAGCCTAGGGCTCTCAGAATCCAAGACTCAGTCTGGTCTTATTTTGCTAAATTATTACTCATCAATAGAAGTATTTCCTTACATTTTTTTAGCCATGGATCCCTTTCTGCAAAAGAAATAACCACTCGAAGCATAAATAAAAGAAACAAATGTAAGTGAAGGACTATTCTGATTCAAGAGTAGAAGACCCAAAGACCTTCCCCCTGAGCAAGGAGCAATTTGAATAATGCTATCCTGAGATGACTGTTAAAATGAAAAGATGCTTGCTCCTTGCAAGAAATGCTATGACCAACCTAGACAGGATATTAAAAAGCAGAGACATTACCTTGCCAACAAAGGTCTAGCTTCCCTGGTGGCTCAGAGGTTAAAGCGCCTGCCTGGAATGCAGGAGACCCAGGTTCGATCCCTGGGTTGGGAAGATCCCCTGGAGAAGGAAATGGCAACCCACTCCAGTACTCTTGCCTGGAGAATCCCATGGAGGGTGGAGCCTGGTAAGCTACAGTCCATGGGGTCACAAAGAGTCAGACACAACTGAGCGACTTTATGCTTTTTCCAGTAGTCACGCATGGATGTGAGAGTTGGACTACAAAGAAAGTTGAGCACCGAAGAATTGATGCTTTTGAACTGTGGTGTTGGAGGAGACTCTTGAGAGTCCCTTGGACTGCAAGGAGATCTAACCTTTCATCCTAAAGGAGATCAGTCCTGGGTGTTCATTGGAAGGACTGATGCTGAAGCTGAAACTCCAATACTTTGGCCACCTGATGCGAAGAACTGACTCATTTGAAAAGACGGATGCTGGAAAGACTGAAGGTGGGAGAAGGGGATGACAGAGGATGAGATGGCTGGATGGCATCACTGACTCAAAGGACATGAGTCTGAGTAAACTCTGGGAGTTGGTGATGGACAGGGAGGCCTGGAGTGCTGCAAGTCCATGGGGGTCACAAAGAGTCGGATACGACTGAGCGACTGAGCTGAACTGAGGAAACTGTAAAGGTCTTCAGTTCTCCCGAGCAGTGTGCCCCAAGGGTGAACCTTGCTACACTCAACACAGATGAATGTCAACAGGAGGATGTAATCTGTCATCTTGCTGAACCACATATGTGAATGCCAAGCATAAAGGCTGCTGTGTAGAGGTGAGTCCATTTCCGAGAGCAATCTAACCCACAACCCAGCACACATCTTAGCGCAGCCTTACCTTATGATCACCCTTGTCACAGACACACAGGCCCATGTCCTCCACAGCCCCCACTCTTGTTCGGGTCATCATCCATCTCTTAGCTGAACTATGACAATACCCTCCCCACTGCTCAGCTTGCTTCCACCCCTTCCCTCTCAATTGATTCTCCTAACTCCATCAGAGTCATCTTTTTCATAAACCAGACCATCATTACCCTGTTCAATATTCTTTAACTACTTCTCCTAATTCTCAGAATGAAATACAACTCCTTACCATGTCCTGCCACTTCATGGGAAATAGATGGGGAAACAGTGGAAACAGTGTCAGACTTTATTTTTTGGGGCCCCAAAATCACTGCAGATGATGACTGCAGCCATGAAATTAGAAGACGCTTACTCCTTGGAAGAAAAGTTATGTCCAACCTAGATAGCATTTTCAAAAGCAGAGACATTACTTTGCCGACTAAGGTCCGTCTAGTC